>JAGXEW010000287.1:0-184605 GCA_030684275.1 Acipenser oxyrinchus oxyrinchus | reverse complement strand
GCAGAGGGCACAGAATAAGTACACTGTAATGACCTTCGTTCCTCTCCCAGTACATCAGTATTGTAGTATTCATTATGATGTCTGCTGCCGTCACAGGTCCAACACTGGTCTTGCATACTTACTCAAACTCTGCTTGACAATGAAAGGATTGAATCTGTGCTCTTTGATCTTTTGGTGGTTTATTGCGAAATCTTCAAAAAGTGAAGTGTCAAGGTGAATGTTTAACACCCTGAAGCCTAAAGAGCACATTGTAACTTGTCTGCTGCCTCCCAGGATGTCATTGTTTAAACTAGGTTATATCTAAAATGGACCTATAAAAAACGGAAGCAAAACCTTGGATCAGGATAGATAGATAGGTACTCACCAATCTGCCCTGCCTTTACTTTGAAAGGAACGTTGAATTCACTCTGTAAGAAAAAAACAAAAATATGTTGGCTGGACAAATCCACCTGTCCTGCAAACAGACAGGTTTCCAAAATATAGGAGGCCGACAACAAAACAAATCTTTTCTAAACCTTATGCCTCTCAAATGAGTTTCTCATGTCTGTCAAATTGACACCAGTAATGCATTGTAAAGCAGGGTTTGATATGAATCCACTTACTTGCTACATTACTATAGGCCCACCCACTAGCAAACATAATAACCAGAAATAAGGAATACTTTTTTTTTTAAATTAAACAAAAAAAAACAAAACAGGATTATGAACAGAAATTAGTGTAGCTCTAGGCAACAACAAAAATACAACACAATATTCCCACTATTTAAATACAGTGGTTAGAGACTTAAATTACAATTTAACTCAATAACATACAAATCCCAAGCCAAGGAAGAGGCTTGTGTACCATGTCACCTGTCACCATGACCTTTAATAATAGCGTGTAGAATAGTATAGCAAACTAAGGGTTCCCTAGATATAGCTTTTCATCCAGGTGTTGGTACTGTGAAACAAAGTCACTGTGACCTTCATTTCTTGGGATTACCAGTTGGAACAGGTTGTGTTATTAAATACAGAAAAGGCATGCATTGTTCACAGTGACTGCACCCAGTGCAGTTAGCTTCTACTGTATATGAAATGTGCATTGTGTATAGGGTTTTATGGATAGAAATCGAGCCTTTCACTTTTCATTTGTTTCCTCAGGTCTGTTTTCTAGATTCCTTCCTGTTTCTCTCATTCTCCAGAACTCTAGAAACATAATCCCTTTTAAAAGGTGTAATTCAACTCTAAGCGATTATCTCCAATGTGCATTATCAAGTTTAAAAATAACTAGCCCATAGTCCACCATTTTGTGACACTGGCTTATTCATTTGCAGCTTTTACTGCTTATTGGATAATACAGTTACTGCACATTTGTATAGACCTTAAGAAATAGAAATACATTTTTTTGGGCTACTTCCAAGACTATAATGCAGTTATCCACCCTGCCACAACTGTGTGTGAATGAAGCTGAACAGCCCATGTGTCACCTTGATCCTTGTGGAGTCTATGTTTATTTGTTTATTTAGCAGACGCCTTTATCCAAGGCGAGTTACAGAGACTAGGGTGTGTGAACGATGCATCAGCTGCAGAGTCACTTACAATTACGTCCCACCGAAGGCGAGCACAAGGAGGTTAAGTGACTTGCTCAGGGTCACACAATGAGTCAGTGGCTGGGGTGGGATTTGAACCGGGGACCTCCTGGTTACAAGCCCTTTACTTTAACCACTGGACCACACAGCCTCCTATATGACCAGGCTGCGACCAGGGCAAACGATGCACTACATGAATGTGCTCAATTTAATTCCGTTTTATATCTTATTTTAATGAATCACTAAAACAGGAATGTGTTACAGTACTACAGTAGTCCAAAATGATAGTTAAATTAAATTTAATGGGGAAAAAAAAGACCATCCGTAAACAATGAGTGAACTCTCTGGCACAGCAAGGTACTGTATAAACAATGACTATGCTGCCTGTATCATACAAAAACGCCCACAGCACTGTGCAGCTCAAGTAGCCAATTAATCACAGATATTAGGATGTCTATTTGAAGACAGCATTCTGATGATACATGCATATGAAGAAGGAATACTGCAAAACAATGTCAGCTTTAATAAGAGTCCAGTCTCAGTCTATTTAGCTGTAGGGATACTACACTGCATTGCACAGGAGCAATAATGCACTAGCCGTGTACCAAAGTCACAACTTTGTCATTGGTCTTTTAGTAAAACATTTCTTTACAATATTCTCAGCATAGTGGTTTTCAGTTGATCTTCTTGTTTCCAGATCCCAGTTACCGTGCCACAATGCAGGTATGTTTTATTACGTTAGGGTCCCAGACGCAGCAAGTTAACTACAGAGTAGTGGTAGGTAAAAGTGAAATGAAGGTCTACAAAACAAAAATAAACACCTAATTGAGAATGCCACAATGCTGTCTATTTGATCAACATCAGGACAAGCCACAGCTGGATTTTATTAGAGCATTCTACAGCACTGCCTACTTACCCTGGATTGCATCAACCACCTATCCATGGTTATCCCATGATCACCCCTAAAAGTGGTTGACGCAATCCACGGTGAATCCCCAATCCTGTAAAATGATCTTTAAATCCAACATTGCTTATTCCTGTGGGGATTGTACAGTAATCATGTTGTGGTACTACACTGTACAAACATACTAAATATGTTACACTACGGATTTGTATATGTTATCCCTCCTAATTTAAAAACAAAAGAAGTCACTTACCAATGCGTTTTCATAATGTAAACACAATTGATAATTCCATTCACGTGCACCTTAATTTAGCACAGTAATAATAAAAATATACAATTTAACACGGCAATGCATTTTAATGTGGTTTCCCGTGTGGCTTTAAATGTCACACTAACTAAGGTGGCGTTATGTTATTACATCCGTGTTGCTTCATAAATATCATCAGACGCTGGTGGTACTTGCAATACGGCCTGGTTAATACTAACAATCTGGTGCTAAATTGTGAATATTTCTCTTACCTCCCCAAATGCCAAGCTTGAGTTGGGACTTGTCCAGATTTTCCACATAGTCCCCTATAAACTTGTTAAGAAGGTCTGCCACAAGAGACTCGAACACCATGATTCTCGGTGCATCCAATCTCTGTATTTACTGTGACTGGGTTGTTGTGTCGATGCTGGAGCAGCTGAGTCCCGTGATCTGCAAGGCTCTCGCTCGCACTAGTGCAGAAACGAAAGTGAATTGTTCTGCGATCAACTCGCTCTGCCTGTGATATTGAGAGCTGTCACAACTGAGCTCTGATACCAAGAAAATGCGAGCTGTCGTTACCGTTTTTATTACTGTCATCTACTATTCATATTATGTTCATTTCTAAAGATAAATCCATTGCAATTCAGAGGCGTAATGCATAAGCTGATAGGGACTAAACTGTTAATCTTATAAAACTATAATAAATAATTTAGACCAAAAATTGTGCTAATTGCATTCTGGTGTAAAGAACGTGATAAAACTGTCATATTACCTTGGATAAAAACACACTAATGTGCCTGTACACTTTTAAACCCTGTGTAAATCAGGGGTGGAAATAAGATTCCTATTGCATAGCAGTTTTATCCCATTCCAGGTTTTACTATGAGCTTGATTAGCCACGGTGTATAGGTAACAAGCTCAGGTGAGTCTTATTAAACTCATTGTAAAACCAGAAATGGGTCCAACCGCTATGCAATGAGAGTCTTATTTCCATCCCTGGTGTAAATAAATGCAGTGAATGAATGCTAATAGAGTAGAAGTAGACTGTGGTTTATCAGTTGTTTGTAAGGTGCAGTGAACCAAGTGGTTTTAAAAACAGGTGATATATATTTAAGAATGTGTTGACTTATAAAAGGTAGAAATACAAGCTCTTATGATGTTCCGTGTACGTTGTAGCAAAAAAGCCATGTTTAAGTTCTGTTTTGTTTGATGGTTTATAACAGAGCTTTGTTTTGGCTCTCAGTGCTGGTGATAAGCAGGGTTCATTAGGGTGCAGCTGAAACTGTATTACTTACTTTGTAATGTGTGCTAAAATGTGTTACGATTGCAGCAACTTTTAGCAGCACGGGTGTATAAAAAGAATGGGGATTACCAAGGCTGAAATCCCCAAACTTGAAATTACAAAACCTTTAGAACACCTCGTAAGATATTTATGAAATCCTCATTGACACAATTATAGAAATGGCCTCACACTTGAGAACAATCTATCTGTACAGAAACAGAGAGACAGAAGAGGCACACTTGTTAATAGAAGGAACAAAGCCTTTGCACTGAGGTGTAGGAGTGCTTCTATTTGCAGGCTGCAATGTAGCGTGATTCATACTTCTAACAAAGAGCTGAGGCAGCTACACGGTACTCTAGAGGAACAATGGGAAACCTTTTACCCTAAGTTTAGATATATCATTTATAAAGTAATAATTTGTAGTGAACAAAGAAAGCATCACAACGAAAGCGGAATGGGTTTTCATAGTTTTATTATAAATAAAACGCAGTGTATAAAAGTATAAATAAATTCTGCATGAACCTCATACTCACAAAATAAATATATCATATTTACACACACACACACACACACACACACGCACACGCGCGCACACACACACACATATTACTTGGGTAAGATGCTTGTAAGAGGGAGCTCACATTCGCCTAAGGCATAGTCTCTTTTCATACTCGATACTTTGTTAACCACTTTCATTCTCAGTGATCTGAAACACAGCTCATGCTCAGAAATCCCATCAAAGAAAAAGTCTTCATTAAAAATGGGATTCCTGCTTTTCCTAATGACGGTGCTGCGCTGCTTTTGGATTTTCCCCGGCACCAAGGACATGCTGACGCAGCAGTTGATACTTTTGGGGTCCACAGAAGAGTCGTATAGTCCTTCAGCACTGACCAGGCGCACCCGGAGTCTCTGATTGTCCTGGCAGTACTCAGCAGAAAGTCTTAAGGTACCTTCTCGGCCCACAGAAATTACATTTTCTTTTATGACTCTGTCCCTGTAGTGCACCAGATCCAAGGGGAAAATGGTTGGAGGCATCAAGCCATAAGCGGAGGGCATAGGCTCCAGCAAGCATTCAGATGATCTTCTCATGATGTTGGGACTGTTGTCTGTGGAGCTGCCTTCGTCAGTCGACAAGGAGTTGTTCCTTGCCACCATTGTCCTTTTTACAGTCCTGGAGAAGAGTTTTTCTTGGCTTATTGCTTTGAACAAAGAGGACTTGGGAGGAGACCTGGTAAGAAGCGGGGAGCTGAAGGGAGAAGATTCTGTAGAAGATGCTGTGTCACTGTCCAGGGTGCCTTGACTGTGCAGGCTGAAGTTTTTGGGAGACAGTCTGGAGGTCAGTGAGTTCAAACTGAATGAGGAGGAGGAAACTCGAGAGTAAGTGTTGGACCTGCTTCTGGGGATCATGATGGGGATGCCACAAGAGTTTGGGTCATTGTGGAAAAGGGACTCCTTCCTTCTTGTATGTGGGCTTTCAAGCAAAGTGCAAAACCCATAGCTGGTTTGAGCTTTTGGTAAGTGGGGCAATGAAAGAGCAGCTTGAGATTGGGGATCAGCGTTGGTGCTTTCTTCATCACTGTATCCACAGTCATAGGGCAGCTCATCCACATTTTCAACTTGGATCACATGCATGTTGACCATTTCATGGAAAGGGGATTCCTTTTTGTTAGCAGTGTTTTGTGACGTGGAGATTTGGGTGCTGGGGGAGTGTTTGTTCTTCTCAGGAGTTTTGGGCTCCAGGTGAGATGGTAACTTGGGCGGGATGCAGAATTCTGGGATTCTGTCCGGAGTGATGATGTTGGGGCACAAAGACATTTTCTTGTTTTTCTCAGATAATGGTCTGTCAATGCTAAACATGATGTCCCTGATTTTTAAACTGTATTCTGAGATGGGAAGAGTCAGACTGGTTCTTTCCACAGACACACGGATTGTATCCACCACCCACATAGAAATGTCAAATGCAAAACCCTGTCAAGATAAAGAAAAGGAAAATTAGGATACAGTTACACTGAAAATGCAGCACAGTTAGAAATATCACGTTCACATTAAACAACAAATACAAGACATATATGAAGCACTTTTGGCAGATGGCAAGCATTTAAAACTTTTTTTTTCTACACAGTAAATTAATCTGACATATTTCAAATGTATATATTATTAAGACTATTAGCTGTTCACATTTGAATATTATTACCTTCAAAGTCTTTAGAAAATCTTCGGGTTGTCTTCAATTGAGGAAGATTGCTCCACAAACAGTCCTGCATGTATCATACACTTTCTCTGAAAGGCTCTCTGTGGCTCTTGTAGATGTTACTCCAAGATTCAAACCTTGCCTAGCTTTGTGGTGCTCAAAAAGCTGCTCTCTGTTTAAATAGGCTGCTCAATATAAGAAGGATCCAATCCCCTCAAAGCACACCTCCACTGTCAAAGCAAGACCCTCCCCTTTTCCCTAACAGTCTGTTCACATGGAGAGACGACCATGCGGAGAGAGAAGGAAAAAGGGGCTGGAAAAAAAAGGTTAACCAGATAAGAAGCTGTAGGTAAACTCTGCCATAAAGCAAAACAAAAGTGTATTTGATATTATAATAAGTGGTAATTAGCGTATTTGTTTTTCCATCTTACTTCGTGTAAATGCATTGTAAAGATACAGCAATCTGGCCAGATTAAAGTAGTGGTTGTGGTTCTCCAGGCAATTGATGCTCTCACTGTCTGACTCAGTTATGTGTTCCTTTCGTCCGTGCGTAATCATCCCAGTATTTCTGTGTGTATTGTATATATGTAAACACATTAGCAACATGAAAACGTGGAGCAGCTTGTGTTTCTATTCTTTTTTGTTGTTGTTATAATCGACCAAGCTTTTCTGCAGATCGTGTGAGGCATTCTTTGAGATAAGGTTAAGGCTGGTATGTAGGCTGGCACCATAATAGATCATAATAGATCATAAAGTGCACTTAAGCACAATAAACGTACGTGTCAGAGAGTCCCACTTATATATGTTTAATGGAAGAATATCAGAAACGTGTTGGCTCATTATCAGTGTAATGACATAGTTTTGTATTATAATGTATAGTTTATCTTCCTGAATGTCTGTGCTTAATTATGTGGAATGGATATTTGAAATACAGTCTTTCTGTAACTTACTTAGAGCTTACTTATATTTGGTCTATAACCAGATTCTTTAACTCTTTCATACAAGGCGACCTCATAGGGACCGATAATATATATATATATATATATATATATATATATATATATATATATATATATATATATATATATATATATATATATTCTAGTCTTTATATGGGGACATATGGAAGATGCAAAAGATCATAGCCTCATATGAGGATGCCATTTTCCCCATATAAAACTATGAAAAAAATTGGGGGAAACTGTATTAAAAACATATTTATTATGTGTCCAAAACTACTTAAGAATATTTCATTGTTCTGTGTGAAGTACATGACAAAATAAATGGAATGCTGAATTATTACATTCTGTTGTATGAATAGTTTCTACCGACTGCCAGATTTTTATTTAACATTTCTTATTGATCTGTATATATTGGGTATAGCAATTCGATTTAGAATCTGTTTTACTGTACTTTGGCTATGCTATATGTAATTCTGTGGAAATGACTGAGAATGGGAAACCAGCAGTGCCCTCTTGTGGACAGTGACCGCCATTACTATCTAACTGAATTTAATTATGTCAGCGCTATCCTTATAGCAGCCTTCAAAAAGTATCAAATAACAAAACCTATGGTACATAGGTGCAATTATTTAATGCTAACACTGCATACAATGGCAAAAACGAATGTAATCCTAGTGTAAGAATGAGTTACTGACATCCCATACTTCGTATACTTGGTATTTTGCTGCAAACATGTTATTGTATATACAGTTTGGGTTACCCCTTTTTTATATGTACAGTTTGTCTTGTGGAAGTAGAGAAATATAAATTCTTACATGTACACGTTGTACACGTGGGACACTGCAATTTGTACTGTATGTCTTTGCTAATCTAAACTCAGTTATTAGTCAGGATTTTATTATTTAAAGTGCGATCCTTAAATCCCATCACCCTTTATATTAATCCTGTTGGTCTTGTCTGAATGAGCACATAGTATGAAACGTCAGGTGGCAAAATGTCCATCTAACATTATCAACATTTTTTTGTGCTTTTAGTTTATGCAGAAAATGAATTCCCAGTTCTTTACTGCATTTCGTGTACTGCAGTGTAATGATAGCAGCCTGCCTCAATTAGCAAAATTCCATAAAATAAGCTCGTTCTCATGAGGAAACGCTGATAATTAAGAATAAAACAAATCACGGAATCAGCAATAAAAATTAAAGGTCCATTCAGGGACTATGTGGGGGTCATGGTATATAATGTACATCATTATTTAAATGCAGAGAGGTATTTACATTCTAAGGTGGCCTGCAGCATTAGGCATCTATTCAAAAAGGATGTACATTGTAATTTAACATCAGTGCCCAATAGTGACACCTGCTGGAAGAGAATGGAGCAGCTGCACATTTCCTCAAAGCCAATCACAGCCACTTCCTGCTTCTGCCACAGCACGTGAATGATCAGGTGTGACACTTTAAAGGTTCTATTGCACCACACAAATATGTAAACTGGCCCGCATTTTCATGGTAGAAGATAAAATGAGCTATTCTTTGGATTCTAGCATGATTATATCAGTATACCGTTGAAACTGTAATACTATGTAACCTAAACTGTCTGGGAAAACAAGCAAGCCCAGATGCCCAGACGCTCCATTAGTGAGCTACTGTTCCCTAAGCGGCAATATGGCATCATAGAACTTTTCCTGAATTTGTCTGCCAGCAATTTGGATTTCACCTTTGACCTTAAGTGGTAATTCGATGCTCATATTAGCTCTTCCCCTAATCCATCTTTCTTTCATCACAAAAGCATTACTACTGGCCTTGTCCTGTTTCAACCCTTTTTTTAAAAATACATTCAGAGATGCTGACTACAAATCCAGTACTGTAATGTAATCACACTTCTAGAGTTTGCTCCCATTCATGTGTTATGTATTTAGCTTGCTTTACTATGGCAATGGATTTTACCATAGTATTCAGCAATATACTGTACAAGTACTATGCTTTACCACACTTTCACTTTTACTCGGTTATACTTTACAATGGTTTACAACCGTCAACTTTAAGAAAGACTATCCTGAGTTTCTATAATAAATCACAGTCCATTGAAAGCATTATTTTGATAAGAGTGTAATCTTTCACGATCATTCATATTCAAACAACATCTGTGGTTACTGTTCCAATGTTTCAATCAAGTATTGAACATTCCCACACTGGGGTGTTTCAATGAATGTGTGTTTAAACCATAATAAATCTTCATTAAGTATTTTGTTTATAAGTCTTGTAGTATATTTATATTTTCTTGCATCGTGCTTATCAGACATATTCTTCCTACTCTACTCACAGCAGGTCAGACACAAATTAAATAAACTGCGTCTGGTTACCAGATATAAAACTAAGTTAAAAAATCTGCTATTCGCTCACAAAGACGCGAGGGACATGCTCGTCTATCAGCAAGTTCTGTAAAAAAATATTCTTCTTGCCCGCTGCGTGGGTGTAGATCCAGAATTAAATTACTGAACGTCTTAGCACGATCTAATTTCGGATCAGAGTAGCATCACATTACTGTATATCGTAAACACACACATTGAAATGTGGTCTTTCAGAGAAGCCAGCTCTCGCAGAGCATTCAAGTAGAGCACTCGACTCCAACCTGCTTCTGGTTTGAACCTGCTCTCTCTCCTTCTTCTTCTCTGGATTTCATTCATGTTTTAAGAGTCTCACCTGTTGTCTGCCTGGATTTGACTTGACTTACCGTAATTTCTAACAAATAACCTGCAACAAGAATAGTAGCAAATTGAAATGGTTCCAAGTTCTGTTTCCTTAATATTTCAATTTTTTTCCAATCATTCTCTTCTATTACTCAATTTAATTGTTGTGTGCCATTTTTTTTTTTGCTTCCTGTGAAACTTCAGAACTCATGTTGTATTGTGACCTTTCAACTCTGTCGCCCCACTTGTGTCATCATACATAGTATAATTGAAACACCATAAAAAGATTAGGGAGGGGGAAGAATATATTTAAGTTGCTTTTGTAGTTAAATGTACTTAAATTCATATTAACCTGCCAAAGATGCGAGTAGGGTTCTACTTGGGAATGCAGTTTTGTATGGGAATGCAGGTACTCTTCTTGGTTTACATACAATCCCTTTTGTCAATGTCAAAGGTAGCTCCCACAGAGCAAATGAAAGATGCTGGTGCTAAAAATGTTTAAATAGTAATCTATTGTATATCTAAAACACCATTTTAAAGCCATGTAGGATTATTTTTCACTTTTTTTCAACTATTTTCTAAAATGGTGCCACATCTTGCATATGCACTGGGCAGTGTGTGGTACACTGTCATTGTAAATAAAGCTCTTTTGCATATTGTCCTTGTTTGCCAGTTCTTATCTAGTCCCTGCCATATTATACATATAAATCCACCACCTATTTGCACCTAATTCTAATATCCCTCAATGTGTCACTGTGTTACAGTTTCATCACTGGAATCAAAGTTCAAGAGTACAGCTTCCATATTCTATTATTTTATCTCTTGTGACACAGTGATAACGGATGATAATTTATGCAAAACCAAAGGAAGGGTAAAAAGAAACACCCCTTGGGCAAATCTCACAATTCAGAATGTTTTTACAGCAGCCACGCGTGTTAATCATTAAGTGTTTACTTCATTCATTATGAGCGACTTCACAGCATCAAGAGCCATCCTGACCTGTGTTATCCCTGTGCAGATCTTGAGATATCACTTCAATATAGCGCACACTGTACAAACAACGTTTTGCAAGCTTGCTTTTAAAATTGCAGCTCTGGAGTTCACACTTAAATACACTGATCTTGTGATAAACTTTGTTTTAACACAGGTAACGAACCTTCCCAGAACATCTGTGGTTTTACTGTAAAGATCAAGGCAAAAGATCACCAACTTCATTCACTGCACTTCAAGTTACAATTAATCTTTTATTGTGTATCAAAGTCAATATACTTAATAAATGACTCACACATACATAACTTTGTACTGTAACAGCAAACATGCCTTTTGATTTACAAGTATTATCTGGTACTGCATTAAGTTAAAGGAAGTTTGCTGTTTGCTTGCCCTACTTTTCAGAACTGGTACGGTTTCACTTCCGAGCTTAACCTCAGCAGTGTCTTTGGGGTCAAAGCTTGTTAGTCATACAGGAAGCATCTGGTTAGTTCATGACAGAAAAGAAGGTGTGTGGTTAATTTCACTATCCTGCTGACCAAGGATGTGTGTGTCAACCTGAAAGTGAGTCTTCCAAACAGGACAGTATCAAATATCATTTTAAAAATGAAAACATGTGTGTATTGCAACTGTGTTTCTTTCAAAACTGCACAGTTTAGACTGCAGTAAAATAGCAAATGGAAATGCAAACAGATATGTTTTAAAGAACTGTTTGGTCTTTTGACGGGCAGCAAAGATCTGTATTCTAAACAGCCTGCCATCTTCCATATCTCTTGAGCTAATTAGGAACCATTTTAATGTTATGAACCTAACCCAAAATGCCAACAAATGTTTTTCATATTGAATAGAAAGGCAAAAACGAGAGCTCCTAGTCTGTGTCTTAAATTTGAGCACAGTATAGTGATGTGTGTATTAAAATCATCAGCAACAGATGACTATCCGAGTACACAAACAGCAACGTGACTGGCGGCCGAGAAAAGACGAACAAAGACGTCACCTCCCGAATACACAAGCAGCAATGTGGTATATATTGCATAAATCTCCCAGACCAGTTAAACAGGCCTCTAAGCGTTAAAGCAGAGTTCTAATCAAGGGAACTTGATTTTCATTTAATCTGCTTTAGTTTGCAGGATGCTGACAAGCTTTTACTCCATGATCATATTTACTTAAACTACAAGTTGTTAAGTCAGTGATTATATCTTATAAAATGAGGTTTGCAAATAATCTCATTATATGAAACCTTACATCAACAGCAATTGATCTCGCAGTCACTGTTTCTTAGTGACTTTGCTGCGCAACAGAAAGGTGGCCCAGCGGGTTAATTCATGTGCCTCTTGTGGCAGTCTGTGTGCGAATCTGGCTCATTTGTCCACATCACAGAAAACAGCTAATTTTACTTTAACAGTCATCACAAGGAACAGCCTTAAACACACCTACAGTACTCCATGTGCCATCCTGGAGCTCAGAATTTGCTGAAGTTTGGAACCTGTTTCTCTGAAGGAACTATATGAAGTAATCATTGGGGAACTATTGAAACACCTTGTCCTCTTGGCTGTATACCAATTGGCAGTGTTAACTATCAAAAGTTAACCGCTTATTTTTTGGTTTATATTACTGTAGGCCTACCATTAAAATATACTGTGGACAAAAAGTGAAGAAAAAAGCATGCTTTTCTAAACACTGAATATATAACAATTGATGACAATAATAATAATAATAATAATAATAATAATAATAATAATAATAATAATAATAATAATAGCAGCAGCAAACAAGTCTGTTTATACAGTATGTGGTTTCCCAGGGTGGTTGGCGACTGCAGTATAAGTTTGTAGTCGTATGAGCAAAAAAAATATATACGGACACCGGGAACGGATAACATTTTACCTAACGAGGGTACTAGTATTTGCATACTTGCGAGGAACAAACATTGACAATTAAATGAAATAATAATAAAACGACATAGTATGTATTTTTTTTTATATCTGATTCAGTCCTCCAGTACGTTCTTTCTGTAAAAGCAAAGTATATGTGTCTCAGGATGATGACGAGTTTCCTCTTTCCCAGTGCAGGAATCTCTCTCGGTCTCTCTCTCTCTCTCTGGGAGGGGTTAGCTATTAGAGAGGCAGGGACTTGCTGCACATCCCAGATCTGCCAGATTGCAATGCAACACTAGCTTTTTTCACAGGTAAGATTTCGTGCGTTTTCCCGGTTTCCTTACCTGATGCATGGACGTATCTCCGTTCAATTTGTCGCTGGCATTTGTGGATTTTGACTTGATGCATTCCAAATCTTGCAACGTGCATGAGGCACACCAGAAAGTAATAATATTGCAATTGGATGAATGGAGCAGGAGGAAGGATGCCATGAATCTTTGAGTGTCATGTCAGTATTTTGTATTGGTTATTTAAAAAGTGTCCTGTTTCGAAGGTAAGGGTCGTGTGTGTGTTTTTGTTGGTATCATTACTATTTTTTTTTTTAAATCTCTTATGTTTTAAAAAAAGTGCTTTCACTGCTAAATTATTCCCAAATGTAATTTGCAAAGTGATTTTGCCTATTGAGTAATTATATATGAATGAAACTGACAAGTGCTGCCTACTGTCAAAATACATCGATTTGTGTAAAATATTAAAATCGTATTGGGGGGGTTAATGCACTGCAAAAAGTCCCAAATGGGAGTATTAGACCGCAAGTAATTAGAAACACATGCGATTTAATACGAGATAAGGGAGCTTGCTTGCTTAATCTTTTGTGTTTTAAGGCTAATCACAGAAGTGAAACTTCACTGGCAAATTAGAATCCTTTTTTCGTTCTTTTGTCTCATTAATTGTGGTGTGTCCTGGTGTTGGTATAACTTGAACATCTCCAGATAAACATGAGAGAATGGATTTGAGCCGCCATATTTTAATGGATCTTCCTCAACACACGGGATATCGGTACCCTAAGGTCATATATGTTGGCTGATGATGTTTGGAATAAACTTTGTGTTCTCTGAGAAGTAAAGGTTCGGCATGGCACTGACTGAGTTGAATCACTTTGTAAAAGTGACCACTTTATAATTTGTAAAAGAAAACGGGGGCTTGCAGCAGTTTCATATATGTTGACACCCCCTGCGTCGTGGGAATTTTGTTTCTATGACCGATGAAAAAAAAAAAAAAATCAATCTACTGCAGCTACTGTATAGTTAAGTCATTTATAGAGCCTATACATCGACGTTTTATTATTCATCTGGAACTGTGCTGCACGCAGTTGTTTTAATTACATTCTTAAGTGAACTGTTATTTTTATTTATGCGTATTTATTTAATTTGTCAGATGTGTGTGCTTTAGGGTCTTGAAAGTGTAAAGTGTCTTAGCTTTTGAAGAACACATTTAATGCTTTACGTTTTGTAACGTGGGTTATGTTCTCAGTGTTGTGTACTGACAGTTTTAACTTTTGTTTACCTTTATTTATTTTTAAATACTGTCTCAAACATTTACCCTATACAGTTGCCCAGAACTTTGAGGCTCCGATACCTTGTTTCAGTATTGAGGCGTCCTTTGCTTGGCACCCTCCTCTGTCTTTTGTTGCCCAGGTATCTATTTATGTAACAATTATGAAACGTGGTAACACTTTGATTTTGTCCGATTAGCGGAAATAATGTTGCAATTACCCAGACAGTAACACATTTTAATGCAGATATGATGACGATCGTTAACCACAGAATAGACTTTGATTTGATATTGTTTTCGGATTATGTTAGTAAGAATCCTTTTCAAACGGAAGGTGAAATTACTGATATACTCGTATTGTTGCATGTCTTCGCAGTGTGCCGCACCCCTTGAGTACTATGGGTTTAATTTGTGTTGTGTAATTTTCTTACACTAGGACTTCGGAACAAATGACAAAACGCCAATAACGTATAAACAAACCGTATGCATTAACGGGCCATTTCCTTGCAAACAATCCTTCAGTGTCACAAGTATAATGCAGTATTTAAAAGTACTGTAATTGCACAATGAAGTAATATACACTGCAATGCACAGTCGGTACTCTGTTTACTGTGCAAAGTTAAATATTTCTGTAAAGGATGATGGTGGCCGGTTGTAGTTCAGAGGTTGTCGAATGCCCTGTGGAGTTTGGGCTGGTCTCCTGAAGAACTATGGCAATGGTACTGTAATTTACAGAGCCAGACACAGACCGCATCTCTCAGGATATCTGGAATGAATGACCTGGGTCAAAGGCTAACCCTTTTAGACCATTAGGAATGATTGAAAGTAATCTATTGGTATGATTGGTTAAGGTGGATGGAAGTAAAGACCCATTTCAAATGTCTTTCTCCTGAAGGGTTCAACAGCTCCTCTGATTAACCTGCTTAAGATGTATACTGTTGGTCTTTGTAAATGGAAACATGATTGGCAGTGTTCAAAGAAACCTAAAATGCACAGTTGTAGTTTACATTTCAGACTTTTTACATTGCTTCATGTTTCTTGGCCCCCCAACAATAGTTTTTAAAAAGGGTTTATTTTATTAATATGTTCAGTAATGTCAAGCTGGAGAGTGATGTGTTTGATATTTGAGACTGAGATTTAAATATGCATGTTTAAACTTGGGTTTTGCGATCGCCACATCTGAAGTGTAAAAACCTGAAAGCAGCCTTTGCTAAAATTTAAACGATGCTCACCCCCAAGATTTCCTACCCTCACCATTACTAATATTCCTGAATGCAATTCTACTTTATAAACAAAGTGTGATGTGAGCTGAAGTTTATTCGTTCATCATCACCATACCATAGCATTTTACTACATATAGTTTATATTTCAAAATATTGATTGACTGAGCATTTGTAATACTCTAGAGTTTGCATAGGAGTTTCAAAGTGAAGATGCTCGAGAACTAAATTCCCTAGAACCATAGCTTTGTTTTAATCGAGTTCTTGGAATTACCAGCAGTACCCAACTGGTAGATCTCGGAGCCTACCCTTGAGGTTAAGGAAGCCTAAATCAATGTCAATTCATTTTTGGAAATGTTAACACACTATTTCTGTAGGTACATGTTTAAAAACTGGTGTAGTTGTAGACACAAGTGTTGGCTGCTATACCAGCTCATAATATTGACAAGCCTGCTATTTGTTGTGTGGCTGTGACAATGATTCCTCGTCTCCGAATTAGCTGGTTTAATTGAGCTATTAAATTGAAATGTATTTGGGCTTGATGACATCTGTGAGCAGGCTTCAACACAGAAACTGTTCATATTCCATTAGTACTTAGAATGGCAGGAAGTTGACACTGGATTCTATGTTGCATGACAAAGGAAGAAAGGGATGTTTGAAATTGCTGTGCAAGTCACTTTTTGACAGGTTTATGGGGTCGGGAAAAGCATTGGTTATGGATTTCCTGCTTGGACCTTGGTCTTTCAGAAAGAACACCATTCATTTACATCTCTAAACGAGCTGCAATTCTAGGTTTGAAAAAGGAACTTGTACAAGAACCATTTGGTGTACTACAATAAGGTTTGCACAGCTTTTGGTTATGTGTAAACAGATTGTTGACTTTTTTTGGTGGATAAGCTAAAGTTCGATTTATTCATGAAACTTCTGTACATATTCAACAATTAATCCATTCATTGATTATTGATTGTCATAGCTTTTATTTTCCCTATTTGGAGACTCGTTTAGCGAGCTTCCCAAAGACTTTTCTTGCAGGTTGCTAGACTAAAGCTTATCTGTTTTGAATTTTGTTTTCTGATGGACACAATCGCCTTTCTGCGTTTCAATAATAGTTCTCGTGCCTATTATATTACTCTGATATTCACATGTATTTTTTAGTTTTGTTTGTTGTGAACTTTACACATTTTTTTTTTGCTTTTGAATACTAAATTATTTATCAGTTATTTGTTTTATGCGCCAGTGGTCTTTTTAGTATTGTTTTTACTGTTATTAAAATAAACGGTTGTATGTGATTTTAATTTTTTTATAGACGTGCTGGTTTCATTAAGTAAAAATCTTTTTTAAATACAAGACAATATTGTGTAGCGAGATATAAAGTAGTATAAAAAAATAAAGCCAAGAACAAATTTCTGTCCCCTGTAAGTATTCGGTTGGCCCTGACTCTGTACTGCCGTAGCGTTTTTATGTATTTATTTTTAATAAAGTGTACTGACAGCTTGCAACCATGTGGGCAATCAATGTGTTATGAGTTTACCAATCTTTAGAAAATAAATTGAGTGTAGTGCTGCTTTGCTAGTTTCTCCATATGGTCGCCTCTCAAGAACATACACTCAAATTCTTCTTTAATATAGAACCCTAATGGAGCTTCCATAAATTACATGACCCTTGAGAGACCACTAAACCAACAACAGCTGGTCCTTCAGAGGTTCAGGTTGTCAGAAGTAAAGAAAAACAGATTTTGTTTTTGCTGTAATGGTAGGATATATATTTAAAATAATTAGTGGCTGAAGTTGGCATTAAGTGAATGTAATTACGGTATGTGCTGTGTAAAAACAGTAGCTAGGGAGACGGCAGCAGTGTGTTTAAATGGTCAATCACTGGTAGTTCTCTCCCACCAATTACTGTAGTGGTAATTGTGTGTATGTAAGTGTTTTGAACCATTGCCTGAAATGATGAAAGCGCAAGTCTATCACGGCTGTGCTGGGGCATGTTGGCCAGGTGCCAGGAAAGTGTGTAAATTCTGCTGTGGGTGGAATATGAATCAAAATCACCATGGGAATAGGGTTCTTCCTTTGGACGACTCTTCATAGTTTTTGCTAAGCCCTATAGAAATGAGGGTGTGCTTAATACTGAAAGCACTGTTACCAACAAGTGGGTCATGTCGGAAATGCACTATACATTTATTGAAAGAGCAAATGTATATTTTTATTCATTTATCCTATTTTTTTTATCAGTTTGCTTGCCCTACCCAGCATTTTTCACTCCTACTCAAATATTTGACACTCTAAATTGCAGTCGATAGGGAATATGCCATGGCCCAACTGAAGATATTGGATATAATTTAGCGTAGCCACAGGTGATGTCACAGAGAGATTACGGCCTAACAAGTAAAGCAATCGCATGCTTTCATTTCGGCCATGGCTTGATGGATGTCTGCAATGCTATCATTAATCAAGCAAGTCTGCTGTTACTATGAATTGTGTGCGGCCCAAGCTTATTCTATTATGTCCACAGAATCTCCCAATGTGTGTCACAGTTTGTTATTTGTGTTACAAATAACAAATCATTTTTTAAATTATTAATCTTTGTAAAATGTTCATACATGGTGTGAAAGAACATGAATTATGCTTCCTGTATATACATAACAGTTATAATACTTGTATTTTTCTATACTAGAAACCCACATGCTTTTAGCATGTTTTTATAATTGGCATCAGGCTGCAATATTAGTCTGGCAGCTCGCTAACATTTTATGGCATGTAGGCTAGTTGCACAAATTGCCACCTCGGCATTGCAAGGAACTGCTGAGTACTGGCTTGCCAACAGCAACTGATAAAATACTATCCCTCAGATATTTACAGAATAAAAATGCGCAGTCTACGCTCCACAAGGGTTTCATGAATGAGACAGTAAGTACAAACAGTATCAATAGCTGTAATTCACTGCCCCTGAGCCTGAAGTGTGTAGGCAGAATTGGAATATTGAATATTGAAGACTCCATTGCTGGCTGGCTGCCAGTGTTTCCTCTCATTGTTACGTGTGCTTGGCAGTGCCATTGTAAAATATTTGTTCAAATTTATTACATTGAGGAAGTGGCTTTTTTCTTATATGGGTAGGTGGGTACAGTACTGCCTTTTGATAAGAACAGTGAAATAATTTATCACAAGTGTCTTCCCCTATGTTTTAATGGCCTCCTTTTATGAGTTGCCTATGATGTAAATTCATAGTAGATTGATTACTTCTACTTCACAATGAAGAGCAATGAGACGTTTCTGGAAGAATCGGTAGAAACTTTAACAATCCTTTTTTTAGAAATAGGTTCCGTGCTGTAAAATGTATTTGAGCTTGCCGGCTAAAACTGTGGAGTCATTGTGAGCAGGTGACCAGCAAGAGCTGGGAACTGGAACTAAATATAGATAACGGGGAGCTTTATAAAATGCTGAACATGGTTACAGAAAGATTCATTTATTAAGAAGGACTTCAGAATTTTACAGTATCGAGACCAACGATCAGTGAAGGTTCAGTGCTTGCAACATGAAGGTTGGTGCTGTTTTATATAGTACATAGTAAGGTGCCGTTTCTCCTAATAGCAACTTTTGAAACCCACATGGGATTTTGGGGGGGCGGTGGGGGTGGGGGGGATTGACAGACATGCTCATTTAGATATAGCAGTGTTTTAGTTTGTTTAACTTGACAACCAGCTCGAAGTGTGACATCACCATGACTGTAGAACTGCTAGCAGCTGGAAGTGTGTTGCTGTTCAGCTGGCTGTTTATCTTAATAGACTCGGAGGGTTAAACCTTGTAGTTCTGTCTTTGTTCGTCTCGCCTCTCCTTATGTGACCTTGAGTCCTTGCATCAGCAGCGTGCTGTATTATATAGGCCTATGTGTAGTATTTCTCAATGTTTAAATCTCTTAGGTTCAGGTTACTGAAATGTTTCTCATTGTACAATCTTACTATTTCATTTGAATACATTTTTTTGTTATCAGAATGTAGTGCTGCTGTCAGTACAATATGTAGTTTTACTCTTCATGGAATAACTAATTACATTTTTTTTTTTGGCATAAAGTATGATCCTTGTTGTTTTGTAAAGGAAAACAATGGTGATTTTTCACTTTCACTTCTGAAACCGATACAATGCTGCAGCAGTCCTTTTTCTTTTAAGTGATTTTTTTTTTTTATGTACCTAAGTTAACTTGCCATTTCACTGTTGATGTCAGTATTTTACCACTACGACTGCCTCCTTGCTTAATTTCACATTGTCTAGGAGAATGGAATCTGCGCTTCTATGTAAGTAAAAGGAAGCTATGCTGATCTGGTGAATGACAGTGGTGGCTGGAAACATTGGACAGCAGAGTTATTGTATACAACAAGAATACTTAATCAGTGCCAGCATGCATAATAACAGCATAAATAAAATCAACATTTTTGCCCTTATTTAGACTGGAAAATAGCTGGACATTTTACAACTGCTCGGTTATTGAGCTGAAGTTCATATAAGGAACTTCTGTGACTAGCCATGGACTACACTGGCACAGTGAAAAATGAACACGCATCATACTGAAAGGTATAAATGAGCAATGAGTACTAAATATCAAATATTTACATTTTCTTAATGTATTTACAGTAGGGGCTGCATTGGGAGTAAGATTCACATATTAAAACAGCATACCAAGTATAGTTTTATCACCAACAGTGATAGCATAGACAGCTATGGTTGCCTAAATAAGCTTGCAAAATATTTTAAATGTCATTGATATACAGTTCAGTAAGAATTATAATATGAACATACCTGATGTGATCAAGTCAGTACCCAGTTGCAACATAACACTCAGCTGCATAGAAGCAGCAGAGCCATAAATTGGAAAGCAACAGCCAATACAAGACAGGTTTCCAGGGGAGCGGTCCGAGAAGCAGCCCTTGATATTGTATTGGCTGTCGCTGAATCTGTCGGACAATGCATTGGACTTGAAACTTGGAAGATATAACAACTTCCAATGGGGAAATTTGATGGGTGATATGAACTCTGACCTCCGATCCAGTATGGCTGTCTGGAAACCATCTTGATGGTTGATACACAATTGATCCAAAATGGCTGAAATGAATTTCTTTCAAATTGCATTAGGCAGTGACCCTTCAAATATAGGTGTGCTGATTTAGATTTTGGAAGCGACTGGTGGTAATGTTTCACCCCCTACCCTTATATGCAGTGAATTGTTCAAATAACTACTAAAGCCATATAGCGGCTGCAACTCACCTCTGCCGGCAGAGACTAGCATTTTCAAAACTGATCATTTTATATAAATCTAGCACTGACGGCGTATGCTTTGGGTAACATTAAGCTGGATTGGGAAATGAAAAAGCTTCCTGGGGTTAAGTAGATGTTACACCACCTAAAAGCCTCTGGATGTCTTTTCCAGATTTATTCCGGCATTGCATTCTCTCAGTAGAAAGGATTCTCATCTCAAAGGTGTGTTGCTTTGTCACGCTGGAAAGGTGACTGACTATGCAGCCGGCCTTTGTCTGAAACCGCAGAAATAAGATACCAGATGGGATTCCTTAATGTAGGGCTGTTGAAAAGCATTGTTATCACAGTGCCTGCTCTCTGACTAGCTCCTGGCTGGTAACCCATCTCATCTTTGCCACTAATGATGCTGGATTTTGACTGCAGTGTGTGGATGAATGAGAGAGTGTGACATATGGAAGACAGAGTGTGTGTGCTTGAGTTTGGCTTTTAACAAAATTAGACATGAATAACCATTTGCTAGCAGGGCACTTGTACAGTGGTCTGTATTATACTTTATTAGTAAGACATTTCTTGCAAAACACTGGTGGAGAGAAAATGACCTTACCTATACAGTGTGGTGCGGTGCAGTATATAAGTTAATATATTGGGCGAGTTGCTTTTTGTATAAATGAACGTCTTGTAAGAGATGTCCTACACATGACATATTGTCAAATTATAAATCATAGAACAAAGAAAACTGCTATTATACAAACCCTAACCGTTATACTTGATTTTATTATAAGCATTTCAATGTCCTGCATGTTGGCAAAAGGTCACAAGTTTCTAATGTCTCACAATGACGCAGCAAAGGTAAATGTTTTCTGTAAACTATATTGTCAAATAAAGGAACACTCCATATTATAGGATTCTCTCTCTCTCTCCATATATTTATATATATGTATGTATATATATATATGTATGTATGTATGTATGTATGTATATATATATATATATATATATATATATATATATATATATATATATATATATATATATATATATATATATATATATATATATATATATATATATATATATATATATATATATATATATATATATATATATATATATATATATATATATATATATATATATATATATATATATATATATATATATATATATATATATATATATATATATATATATATATATATATATATATATATATATATATATATATATATATGTATGTATGTATGTGTGAAAAATGAGTGTTGAAGTAGTTTCTCTGGTAGGGTTTTCACATTTGGGACCAGTGTTCTATTTTCCATGTAAATGTACAGTACACGCCTTTGAATGTCTGTCTGATGTCTTAATCTTTCTTTTCACATGTTTCCAGTAAGATTTCTGTTGGATTTAATCACAGGTCAAATGAGCTCAAATGAGCTCTGCACTCAGTCATTGTAGATTCCCCATTGTGTTGTGGGGCTGAGACTGACAAAAACTCAATTTGCTTTCTCTCTCTTGTTCCTTGCAGATATAGTTTTCTATTATTCGTTTAGCCAGTGGGCTTTAGATGTCCTATTTATTGTATAATAGTTCTGTAGGTTCATTAATGGATTCCATTAGTGATTAAACCGGCTCGGTCAGCCTGACCCACACAGCCGTTGAGGAAGTAGAAGCGTGGGAGCCACAGAAAAATAAAATGTAAGATACAGAGCCAGCAGCTGGAGAGGGAAGAAATATGAAGAATGCTCTATACATTTCCTCACTAAGCATTCCCAGAGCCCTTGCACTGCCCAAAGTGACGTGACATGTCTCTCTCTGTCTGGATCTCCAGTCAGTTCACTCCCTTCATACCCACCTTGGGTTTAAAGTTTTAGAAAGCAACGTCTCAGTCTGTCTGAAACCGTCAAGCAAGCTACAGTCCACAGAGAGCTTGACACACACTGTATACTGGATCTCGAGATCCACTTATCCATGAGATGAAACTGGATTGGCACATTTTTATCACAAGTTATAAGGGCACCAACATCTGGGGGTATATGGTATCTGTCTGTCCAGAGGTATGTCAGATACATTGGATATAGGTCAGTGTGCTTTACTTCTGTATTTACTGCCATGGTGGGGGATGTAAGTTACTAACGTTCTTCAAGAATAGTATGTGTGTGTGTCTCTATCTCTTAAATATAAAAATAAAGTATTACATCACGGTCAACAACAACTGATATAATTATCAAATGATAAAGTAAAAGAGGAAAGGAAATGGTGGAAATAAAATACAAAAGAACTGATTTAGAAATATGACAAGCAAAAAGGGGAGGGGGTTAGAGAATGAGAATTTGAGGCTGTGTCAAATGTTTCAGAACGTCCATGGAGTGCATGTTACATTTTCTCCCACTCTGCATCCTCTGAAAGTATGAGGATCGGTGTCTTGCCATATGGAATGCTCTGCAACTTGACGTTGACACTGGTTGGTTTAAACAAGCAATTGGTTTGAGTATGTGTGAGTATCGATTGGTCTAGCATCCCAACCCAAGTATGAAGCCTGATGGGAGTTTTTTTTTAAATCTTTCTGGTTTTCAAATGATAGTGCTTCTGCTTCCTTAACTATGCACTGACCCTTGTGTCAAAGCAAATTAGTGGCTCATCAATGTGTTTCTAGAAGACGTGGTAATTATGGGCCAGCAGTTTAGCAGACAGTTGATTGGTTTTAAATTCAGTAGTACTAATAGAGTAATTATTTTTAAAATTGTTTTTCAATGTTCCTCAATTTTGGCACACTTTTTCAGTAAAGACCTATGGGATTCTTTCTTCTCTTTCAGATTCGCTGTAAGCCCCACAAGGCAGGTGTAAGATTTGATCGACGCCCAGCTGGTCTGCTTATTGTATTGGGTATAATGTGTACTTATCAAAAATAAAAAAAAATGAAGACCCCCTATTTATAACCTAGTACACCTTGCTGATCTGACTCCTATTGGCTTGGTATGTTTCCTTTTGATATTTTTATCTTTAAGACTCATCCTTTGAGTCTCTTTGTTCTGCAGGACTGAGCTCGACAGTCGAGGCCCTGTAAATGAGAACTGTGTTTTATGTTGCTTGATATCGTGTGACATTCGACATTGTAAGCTGGAAGCAGCAGTCTTGTCCATGCTTTGTCCTCTGAAATTCTGTGGAACAGTTGGTCTCCTTAAACCCTACAGTGTCCACACAATAAAAGAATGGTAGTTTAAATGTTCATAAAACCAATCTGCCCGTATCTGTACACATGCTGTGCGCCCTGCAGCTCACCAAGCAGCCTACGTACCTGTCTCTTCAACCAATCAAAATGTTACAAAGAAGAAAAGACTTCAGGAGTCCAGAGAAAAATCGAGTTAGGAACTTGCAGGTATAAACGTTCATTGTTTAAAACCTTTAGCTACTGAATAAAGTAAACACTAATGAATACATAGAAATGAATGAATATTTGATCAGACAAAGGTAATACGTTACCTGCATTTAGCCATACAGTTGTAAGATATTCTACAATACATTTAGAATGTAATTTGATGCACAGATAGTAACAGGCCCCACACATACTACACACTCCCTTAGATAAACAAAGCTTACTTATGGCATATTTGGAGAAAGTCACAGTATGCCAGTGTCTTTGTAAAAGATCTGTGCATTAGCGACCCCACTTAGAAATGTGAATATGTCCTTCTTTTGTTCACATGTTTGAAACCGTAGACATTTATGTCTCACTGGCTGAAACTGACTCGTATAAAATTGAAGCCGACTGCAGTTTAGAATTCTCGACTGCAGGGCATATCTTTCTGTCGCACACTTTTTAAGTTGTCACAAGAAGTACCCTTGACCCCCACAGCTGCTAATTAATCAATGCATTGTTTGTGGAAGATGCCTTGCTGAAGAATGACAGAAACATTTAATTGGGCCTGCTGATAGTTGTTTTTTTTTCCCCCAGATTAGAAGTAATTAGCACTGCACTTTTCATTGCATGACACTGGTTGGTCATGTTGAATAATCCTTTTTGAAAGAGGTTGCTGTGACAGAAATAATGAGGATTGCTGGATGACATGTAAACAGATGGGAGAGACTAAACAAATATGACCTGGGTTTCCACTACTGCAGGTGGTCAAAATCTGCAATTAGGAAATGAAGGATTCACGTTCTCTGCTCCTGTCCCAGGGTTTAGCAGGTGAATGTCTGCCACAGCTGTTCAAAGTGTTGCATTGTCTACTGTAGTTTAGGGTTTTGTTTTTGGCTTTCAATATACAGTAGTTGTCTGATACTTGAATTTCAGTTTATGGTTTCAACCATTAAATAAGGAGCATTGTAAGCACCCAATTGAAACTGGGTTACACTGGCATGTTTATCCAGGTTTGAACTATGCATTTTAATTGTAGACCCCTCTCCTTGGTATACATTTAAAATAGAAGAGGTAGAATGTAGGCAATACAAATATAATTATTTTTTCTGTCAAGACTTTCAGATCTAACTGGCTTGTAATAGGCACTTGCAGGTTTTCTGCTGTGTTATAGCATATAAGTGGTAGAGTTCACTGCAACAGCAAAGTCTGCGTGCACTGTTCATTGGAGAGGACTGCTTGGAAGACCAATCCCAGCAGCTGGATAAACCTTGCTGTTTGACAGTATCGGTAAAGACAGTGGGTACTAATAGATGGAACTGGAGTGAGTAGAATCTTGTTAACTCTTGTGTCTTGGCGAAATCCCAATGTGGGTCAATACAACTCTGGCTAAATTCCTGTTACCTTGACTAATCCTCAAACAAACAATTCTGCCTATTCCCCAAGCCACCATGTAAATGAGAACATGTTCACAGTTTAGCCTACCTGGTTAAATAAATAATTCCCTTTTAATGTGTATTGAGATCCAGTGTTTCGAGTCCCAGCTCAGCTTTTGCAGGTAAGATATTCATTAGTGTGGCATGCTGTCCAAATTTATTATCACAATGATCATGTTTTAAAATAAAACAGGACTGCTGTTCTCTCCCACGGTAGAAGGAGGGGCTGAATTAGTCATTTTCCAATGCCTGGTTTATTTTCATGGCACAGAATCCCTACTCCTGGCTTGGTGCCCTGTATCTTTATAGACAAATCAGTGACTGTCAAAGCTAATTAACACTTGTTTTAACATGATTATGACAATATGTTTTCAATACAGTTATTAATAAAGGCTAAACAATTAAAACATCACTTTAATCGCTGATTTATTACAGCCTATCTCCATTTTTTTTAACTTTTAAAAAGTCTTTTATTCCCCCATTTGAAAACTGAAGAATGGGGAGAGTCTTTTCCCACTTTGTGAATACAGATTTCTGTTTATCAGACAGGCAGCTGTTGCAGCTGTGGTGCTCTCCCCATGTGTTAATGATTTGATATTTTTTTTCCCTCTTCCATGCAAAAAAGCCCCACATAGTTTCTTTAACTGGAATGTTGTAAATGACATCTTATCAACAAGTCATTGGTTTCACTGTAAATTGATTTTTTTCTCTTCATTTGAAGATGAACATAAGTTTTTAAAAAGAAAAGAAAGACTCTGAGCTGTAGTTGTCTCTAAGGCTGTTCTTCTCTGCATGCATTATCTTAAGTAGACCTCCATGTGTAATGTAGATAAAAGCCAAGCATGATGGCTTTTTCTTTTATTTTTCACAGTTATAACAGAGTGCTCACGGTGGTGACAGAATTTACTTTAGTGCATAATCCTGTGTTCTGCACACTCAGGATCATGTGCTTTTCAATACCACAGCCAATTGTAAGGCTATTTTACCAACACAGTTCTGCACATTTGCCTCTAACAGTCATATTGAAGACATCGCTTGTTATGTTAAAAAATCAAGGGGCGTATTTAATTTTCCTACCATTGTGTGAAAGGAGAAAAATCCAACTTCAGAATGGTTATGAAGTATTGCTTCCTTATGGTTACTAGTTAAGGGGAGGTGAACTTATGGATCTGCAAATCTGCAGCTTCATAAACCCAATGTTATCTTAAGTCAGGCAGTCCAAGATTAGTGCTAATCAGGGTCTGTGAAACCAGCTGCAAATGAGTTGGTAACCATGACATTTGTGCATAGACCTGAAATGGCTGCCATACTTGTTGGGTCATGTGTTTTTTTGTTTTAAATTTAATCTTCGTGATATGAGCACGTCCACAGACACACACGTCGTATTTCAAATTGTGTACCACTGCCACCACAGCCCACTTTAATAATGTAATAAAATATGACTTAGTTCTGTAAGCCCAGCAAGATTTCTACTGATCCTTTGATGTCTCCCAAAAGGAAATTAAGTTTCCGAAAGTGATGATACAAAACCAAAAAAGCTATATAAGGTTCTGAAAGCACATCAATTTGCCAAGCTATTCTTTCTAATAAAGAGTTATTGTTGTACCATAAGGGTATGCGGCAGTATGTGAACGATGTTCTTATATGGTTCCTAAATTTGTTGGTTTTTCCAGTTTTTATCAACTTTCATTCCCAAATCATGATGCAGAAGATGTAGCAATACTAAAATAAACTTTTAACAGGAAGCTGCATTGCTAAGCACTGCCACAAGGTAGTTAACAGGGGAATTTTCAGATAGAATAAACATGTATAAAAATAACAGTAAAGCCACCTGTTTGTTTTTGCAATAAAACCCTCATTATTGGGCAAACCTTGGTTTACCTTGTCTGAAGTGGTCAACTACCAGACGGTAAGGCCCTATAATTGGGATTCAAGTGCTTTGTTAGCTGAGTCAAGATCCAGGAGATGCAGAGAAAATTGGGTTGGTTTTAATATCATTTGCAGATATCTGGTGTTAATATGCATAAAATGCTTTGGGTCTGTCGCAGACTGAAGGGAAGACCTTGAGATTCTCTGTAGTAGGGTAGCTCATGCATAAGAAAGCAGTTAGATATAAAAGCATTGCAGCATTAACCAGCGTGGGAGGCTGCCTTACAGTAAATAGGTTACAGTAACCGAGATACTGTAATGAAATATGCTAACATGCATGCTGCTTTCAATCTGTGTGGCGGTGGAAGGGTTTAGGAAGTCAGTGGAACATGAGATGAGCTGTTTTTCTAGTGGGGGGCCTTACTGTACTGTTTTATGTCTCGCACTGAAAATGAGCGACTGGGGAAAGATGTTGATTTGAAGCAATTATTGTCCTGTCTGTTTCAGAGCAGCCTTTCAGCATATAGACACAATGTTATTGTATAATACATGTGGAGTTTTGTGGGTTACGATAGCTAGACAGGCCCATTCCTTTACTTGGGGAAGTTACAAACTTCATAATGAGAACTTTTATATAAAACGTGTCCTTGGGACATCAATTACTGTAGCACCTGAACTGTGGTACAGTGGGCAAGCCTTTAGTAATTAAATCACAAAGATCTCCCATTCACAAGAAACACTTTTGTGATTGAAATACTGTAGCTAATAATCCCATTAACTTCTGCTTCACAATAAACGTCAATTTTTTTTGTATCCAGCAATGATGCTAGTTTTAAAGGTGTTACTAAGATTCTATGCAATGTTTAAAATACAAATTTGTATATTTTAGGACGTTTTTTCTGTTGCTTTATTAAATTCAAAATATGTGTTGGGTCTATGTAAAAGCTATCAAAAAAAAAAAAAGCCTGTCCCTTTTTTGCTTTAAGCTGGCTGTTGATTCAAAGAATGGCGACCAGGATTCTGAAATATTGACTGTACATAGGGGAGGGTGCTGTCTGTGCTCTGAAAGCATCTCGTGTGTCAGAACTCTGCAGTGTTGTCGATGGGATACAGGATCGGCTCTCAAGAAACCTCCTTCTTGGAGAGCTACCCTATGAGTGATGTGATCCTGTGTGGTGTCCTCAGTGACAGCAGAACAGTGCTGACTTCAGCTGGAGCAAGGACAGGACACGGATAGGCAGGGAGGATGGATAGAATATGGTAAGGGGTAATGGCTTTGTCCTGCTGTTTGCGTAGCAGCACTAAGAGGATCCAAATTGATTTATTGGTTCGTAATTAGTTTATGACCCACGAGAAAGAGATAAGACAAATGCGATTGTCATGAAAACAGAGACTTATCCTCCTGAACTGCTGTTTGCAATGTTGGCTATGCAGTAACATTTTTTTTGCAGTAAATAATGCTTGTCAGGGCTGATGCTGCACGTCATTAAGCCACAGCAGGATGCTGCAGGTACATGCCAATGAAAGTGTTTTTCCTTTTAGCAACAGCAGACTGAAATGTATAAAGTCGGGGGTAATTGCCCTTTACTATCAGGGCTGGTATTGATAAAGTGAATGTAGTTTAAGTTTGGGTGCAATGAATGTAGTTGGAAATGAATTAACCCAATATACCCCATGGGATATTTTCTGTCCCTGCATCACACTGCACATACAGATATTTGCCGACTCCTCCTAAACTATTCAAACACCAAAACCCAATTTTTGTCCCAGATACAAAAAAAACCACCTGACGTGCTGTTAAACATCCATTTAAATAAGAGTTCTGCTTTTTGAGGGCACCGGCTTAGTGTTTGCTCTCAGACCGGTCTGAGTGGGATTTCTCTACATCTATGAAAGGTGGCAGCCCCTTTTACTAATATGGGAATACAATCAGACAGTATTTATCTGAATATTTTCTTGCCATTTTAAATTGCACTGCATGCAGCTAGAGCTCTAAGTAATCCGATCCATCTGCCTATAAATAGGACTATTCGGAAGTGAAACAGGTGCAAGTTCTCAAGCACAGCCAAGACAAGCCCACATTATCCAACATGAACGAGCAGCAGTACTGCTTGCATATCTATTAGAATTGAATTTGTGTTTTATACAACTGTTTAGAAGAGGCAACTTCAAAATGAACAGTCTATCGGTCTGTAACGCATGGGGGATCTGCAAAGTTGTATTTTTTTTTTTGGAAAGAGGTAAAAAGTTGTCTTTCTCTGCAAGAGGCTTATTATCAGCCAAAGCAGCAACACCCCTTTTTTGGCTTCCATTACTTTATACTGTTTTGTTTCTTCTTCATGGAGGCACAGCACAACTTGCTTTAGTTACAAACGGGCATGTTTGTACAGTGTATGGTATCTTTGCTATACAAATATCCAGTTCAGCACTTGTACCGTAGTTATACATTAGGTAAGGTGCGCTAGTTTTTATATGGTGAGAATCCAAGCTTTGTAAGCTCAATACAGGCTTCATGTTCAGGGGGCTAGTCTGAGACATGACAGACTGAGGAGGAAAGCCCAAGGGTCGACCCCAAAATCCCATAAATGAAGATACATTTGGGATAGCTCTTTAGTTTATTATCCAAAGTGACATTGTTCCTCTTCTGGGTCAGAATATAAACATGTAACTTGAGGGGATTAGGACCCCTGGGATAATACCCCTGCTCCTGTTCCACCCATGTGCCTCGGGAGGTTTTTCATCTGCAAAGCAGATGGTATCTTGGCTTCACTCTGTCCTAAGAATGCCATCTCTTGCTCACATGGCATGGAGTCTCGATTTTGTATTTGTATGTTAAAAAGGTTGCCAAAGAAGTAGCTGGATTTTAACCTGTAAAGTGAGCTCTATAGTAGCTACCAACCCTGAATTATCGACTGTGTTTTAAATATATAAAAGGATTCTGGCAAAGAATCAGGAACCAACTTCGTGATCCAATTGGAATCAGACAGGACTTGAATCAGTTGATATTGACTAATAATTGAATAATGCTCCCTGATGTATAGTACAGTATTCATAGCCACACATAACCGCAGCAATGAATGGGGCAAATGTTCTTATTTTAATTTAACTCTGTATTAGGGATTTAAAAGGCTTTCTAGTTCAAAATGTCATGAGATTTTCAGCACAGGGTTTTTGCAACCGTTCCTTGGTGTTTGAATGTATAAATTGTCTGTCACCGAATTTGCTCAACAGTTTCCTGGCCAATACCAAATGCATTACTGTTGTTTTTAGCCTTTCAGGTGGAGTATCTTCATTTCAGGGCATAAGCCTGGGTTTAAGGTTACAGTACATGCCAGAGCTGATAGTACCAGCCTAGTGCACATTTGATTAGCTTTTTTGAAATCCTAGAAGTCAAGGATAATTAGTTACCGTAATCTCTAATTGTATGAGTTAATTCTGCCTTTATTACCTGGTTCAAAAAGGCTAATTTCCTGGCTGTCACGGTGTTTGCAGTTCCTCCTTCCCTCCTGGTGGATTAACAAAACTCTATACCTATTTAAGGGCTTCAGTGGGACTGAGGGTCATGTTTTATGGTGTCTAACATCAATGTTAAAAGGATTTAACAAAGTTTCTATATTTTTCTATACCCCTAGAATGTCCTGCAAAAATGACTTATTTTGGGAAATAACAGCTGTCCCTGCTGTTTACAGTCCATTAAGGTATTACTTATTCTAGCTAGCATAAAGTGCCATAGTATACTACAATTCTGCTGTCCATCTATTTCACACTGCATGTTTCTACAGGATTTTGGAAACCTATTGACCTTTTGACTTCCAAGTCCAGGCTAGATACGAAGTGGGTCATGATATAATTAATAACAAGGCCCATCTTGTTTTTTCACTTCTGTCAAAGCAGGAGTAGAAGAGACCAGGTTATAAGGGAATCTGTTCATTTGAAGTAAGATGGATGTTTGATTTTAAAATGCAAACTGAACGTGTCCAAGATTGTAGAAGCTAGGTTTGCCTATTACCTCTCCTTTTTTTTTAAAATGATGGTTCTTTGGGCTGAACACGCAATGTGCTCTTGCTTAATGAAGAATCCCCAGCAAGAGGAGACACAAATTCTCCTGATTTTATGTCGCTGCAAAGTCAAAGCTTAAAGCCTCATTCGTACTGTTGAAATGTCAGACTTTAGACATGGCATTGATGGTGTAGGATATGACATTTTGTATTTAATTGCCCATACAGATTTAATTATCCATGCAAAAACAATGTGTCTAGTTAGGCTACCTGAACAAGAACATTTTTTGGCATAAATGTTCTGCTTGTGTACCTTTTATAGATTAGCACATGATGTGGAATGTTGCCTCAGAATATGCTTAAGAACATCACATCTCATTAGACCTGGTCTACACTGGTACTGTAAGCATTCAGTGCTGTACTAAAAAGAACATTCCTAAGACACAATGCAGGAGTTTATTAAATGGATTGTCAGAAACAAGCTACTAATAGCAGTTGGTGGTAAAAAAAAAAAGGGATTTAAGTTTGTCAGTCTAAGAACTACTGTACAAAACAAGCACTAATACACAAAACACCCTCCTTTCTTAAACTGTAGTTGTTTTCATTCTCAGCAGGGTATTGAGTCCTAGCAGACCTTAATTGGGACTAAAAGGTTTATCGTAACCCTGTATCCAATGTAAACTTCTTATAAACACACTCAAGCTAAAACTGGCAATACCCTGCTATCTGATGGATGTGATTCTTCCAATAAAGGCCTGCATAAAGAATGATTAAACTACTTCCTGACAATACTGGGTCTGAGAGCTGCACAATGGGAAGATAGGAAGGACTGTTTGGAGGTCGGCTTCAGTTTGCTTTGTAGAGCGTAAAAGGCTGCTGTGCATTTCATACTGTACAGATTTTGCTCCTCTTAAATGGCATCTCCCTACAAAGCTACTCGCTGACTGACCTCCATGACGGTCTGGAAATGGCTGCTACCCAGATGTTGTTGTTGTTGTTGTTGTTGTTGTAACCGTTTGCTGCAGAAAAATGAACAAACGAAAATGCTTGGGGTTATTTATTTCCAGGCTACATTTAGAGCCAGTTCTCTGGCAATGAGATACAGACATGAACTCGCCAACAGGGTAATAGTGTCTGGGCTCTGCATTTAGATTGTTTGCTTCTGGCCCCTTGGGCCACTGAGGTAGTGTTTTTACTGGCCCAGATACAATTCTAACTGGCCCATAAGTACAAAACTGTATCACCCTGCTCGGCAAGTTAATAGCAGAGTAATGTATTGGGTTGTGTGTTAGCGCCATTCAAAAATAAAATAAACAACCTTCTGGATTATTTGTTTAACCATTCTGATTATGTGTACACCATATGTTTGAATGGGAATAGCTGATCTATTTTTTAAATCTGGCTTTTTGTACATTAACATGTTTTGACAAGATGACAATATACAAATAAAATGAGTTATCATCTGAAATAAATTCACCTGATGTTTAATTTTTAAACTATTATTGTGTTATTTTTGGCTTCAAAGTCCTGTAAAGATTGTGAATAGCATTTCTGACCTGAACACATTGTACCCCAAATCAAAATGTTAGACAATTCAATCCCGTTGTCCAGCTTCCATGTGGCGTATCTGGGGTGGGGAGAGGAGGGAAGGGGGAGGTATGTTTTTAAAAATGGGTTTGTAAATTAGGTTTTCAGCTTTTTGGCACAATGACCCATTTTCCTGTGTTCCTGAAACGGAAACCATGTGCACTGTACTATATACATTATACAGTTAAAAAATGTTACCGGCCCAGTTGGGCCTGTGGTACTTCATAACTACCGGCTAAACTGCGCTCTCTACTGGCCCCGGGCTGCTGGGCCTGACTGTGTGGGGCCCCAGGAACCTCTTGACCAACCTGTTTGGTGATGCATTCTGTATTTTTTCCTAAAGCACATATTGCATACTATAGTGCTGCCACTAGTAAAACTTGTATTTGTATGTTATTGTATGATTTGGCACATTTTAAAGTCTTAAAGCATTAAATAGCTATACTATATTGTTCTATTGCAGTATCCTACTGTACTGCAATCCTAAAACTACTAGTAGCTGAGAAGCATTATGAAAACCCCTCCACTGCAGTTTCTTGACACAGTGAGATCCAGATTAAACTTAAAAGCCTTCCATGATTGGTGATGAAAGTTTTCCACTTGGAAACTGTTGAGGAACAAAATAATTGAAATATTCTATTGCAGTTGCATGCCAGCAAAGAGACAATAGTTCACCTTCCCATGATGTTAAGCATCTTGGTTTATTAAAAAAAGTTACACCTCCTGGTTCTGCAGCGCCAAACATTTTATTCATTCATTCATTCATTCATTTATTTATTTTAAATGTCTTGCTTAATCAAAATGGAGAAACAGATTCCCCCAACCCCACTCCCAGAGCTTCTAGCGAAACTTGTAAATGATAAATTTTGTTTAAAAAAGAAAGTATTTTTGCGTTGCACAAGCAAACCTTGTTTAAAACGATCTTCGGCAGCTGCTGTGCATTCTTTCTTTTTGTTCTGCAGGTCATACAGTGGAAGGTTTCTAATTGAAACAATTGATTGTGTCACAGCCTCTGTTTCGCTTACCCTGACTTCTGTACGGCATGTCTTGATCAGGTCTTGCCTTGGAAAAAGTTCCCCATATGAACCCAACTGACACACATTGCAACCCTGAACTGCCCTGAACTTCATCAACAACGACTCTCTCTCTGCAATTCCCCGACCCAGATAGTTTAGAATTTCTATTAACAGCAGCTGCAAAGCTATTTGCATATTTAGTATTTTATTTGATTAGGAGAATCATTTTAATTTCCCCCCAAATCTCTCTGGGTTAAGCAAGTTTTCTGTACAACCCACATGGTGACTGGACTGAGAGTCAGGAAACACTAAACAAAACAAACATAAGAATATGTGCCATACAGTTAGTTTCATTTTCATTGAGCCTGCTTTCAATGTTCTTGATTGCCTTCCTTTTCAAGGTGTTTTTTTTTTTTACAAGCTGAGGAAATAAACATTTGGCAGGTTGCTGTTGCATTTAAGTTATTCAGTGTGTAAAGGGAAAAAATAATCCAGAAAAAGAATGATTGATTTTGAATACCTGTATGTTCTGTATAATCAGCTTTTTCTGTGAAAAAAAAAAAAATAAAATAAAATAGTGACATGCGACAACCTTTTGTGATGTTTACTGTTACCAAAATGTTCCTAAATCAAATGTTCTGGAGACACAAGAAATAAAATAAAAAAACTGAGCTTGCTTTTTTATGCTGCTCAACTTTTATTTTGCATTAAAAAAAAAAGCTGTGTATTGATTTTTAGATTTCAACTTAACGTGTTGTGATAATTCACTTACAGAACATTGACCTTCTCTTTTAAAATAAAGTACAGCAGTAGTGTTTCATTCTACCCCTACCCTCCCTTTCTATCAAAAGGTCATTCATCTCAGTGAAGCCAATGATGAATTCCCAACATGCAGGTCAACGTGTTCTTTTTGGAACAATATTTATTATTTTTATTATTTAGCAGACGCCTTTATCCAAGGCGACTTAGAGACTAGGGTGTGTGAACTATGCCTCAGCTGCAGAGTCACTTACAATTACGTCTCACCCGAAAGACGGAGCACAAGGAGGTTAAGTGACTTGCTCAGGGTCACACAATGAGTCAGTGGCTGAGGTGGGATTTGAACCGGGGACCTCCTGGTTACAAGCCCTTTTCTTTAACCACTGGACCACACAGCCTCCTTCAATAGAGTAGGATATCTTGATTTTGGTTTAAGGAAGATCGAGAAAGCGAGGGCTCCAGAAAATATCAACAACATCCTTGCCCTTTTAAAAAGGAGGGAGCTACATAAAGTACATGGACAAAGGCTGCTGCTTTTACCCCTTTTCTAGATTATAGAAACACTGTGCCTAGAACCTCAAGGCTCAGTACTGAAATTGATAAGGTTTCCTTTTTAGGGTCTTGGTAAAGGTGGGGGTGGATGTCACACTAGCATTTAGTGACTTCGGACAGGTGGACTAGTCAAGCTCAATCCATCTTAGGTTCCTTGTGGAAGGAGGCACCTCTACCATCTAAGTGGAGGGTAAGCTGTATTTCAGGACCAGCATGCGTTTTGGTGACGTGAAATTTATCTTATTAGATAGGGTGATATTTTAGGTCTAGACTGAGGTAAGTGAGCAGTTTTTTTGAGTGTGCTTAGGGTATTTTTATTGTTTGACTTTAGTTCCAGGCATCTTTTAACATATACATAGTACTTAGATTTGTTATCCCTTTCCCTGTGTACTTGAATCTGTTGTCATTCTAGTTTTGGTTTCCACAGATCTCTGTATATAAGGGCATATCTTCCTGTAAATGGATCTGGCATAAAAGCGCTTATTTTCTGTTCAAAGTATTTTTTTTTTATTCCCTCGTGGTTTCACGTCTTGCATCTTTAAATGATCTCATACGTTCGTTACCCCCTCAGGGTGGAACAGAAGAGGAGAGGGGGGAGGAGGGTTTCTGCTGTGGTAGATTATTTGACCTCTTCATCTCAAGTCTTCTGGTTTTGTTCCTCAGATGAATGCATCTATTGATACATTCTCTAAATTCTTCCATGCTTCTAAAATACTTTGAAGAGGTTGGTGCTGCTTGCTGAAGACGATTGTAAAAGAAGAATTCTGAAGTCGAAACTTTTCTTTTTTCCAGAAGAGACTATACTGGGCTACAGTTTACTAACTGAAATCTTCTTGGCCTCATTTTTCTTCGCATACAGTTGACCAGGGGTTCCCAAACTTTCTTTGCTGAAGGCTCCCAATGACATTAAGCACCCTAACCGAAGAGCCCCACCATAGCAATGTCAAATGTTCTCCTTACAATCCCACCCCTTATTGTGTATGGCGTTCATTAAGTCATGCTTGGAGGACACCATTGCTGCTGTTTCAGTTGTACGAACATTGCTTTGTTGGGTGTCTGTCTCCTGGACCCGTTATTACTCTGGCTCCATCAGGATTCTGCTACAGCACTCCATTTGTTTTGTTTGAATAACCTGTATCAGTATTCAAGTCAAGTTAGCTTCATTTTGGGGGAGAAGAATGCTTGGGAAATATTCAAGGCCTTGTTGTTCTGCAACCAGTGCCACTGTGATCTTTAATATCTGTTTGGTAATAATACAGGCATGGTGTCTTTTGGGTTTCTCACAGCTAGTTAGTTATATCAGGAGTGCTTCAGTTGTAATCCCATTGGATATGGGGATAGCAGTAAATGACGGCAAGTTCTGGCAGGTTTAGAGTCGCTTCATGTAATTAAAACCATTGAGCCAACATACTGTAATAATTCTATTATGACCACAAAATGGAGTGGGTTAATGCATCATGATACCAGTTTGTAAAACTCCTCTCGTTCCAATATCAAGCTAGGGCTGCAGTCTACAATCCCATCTGCAACTGGACATTACACAAATATCATTGCATCAATGTAACATGCTTTGTATAATAGCCAACCTCTAACATGTACTCATCGTATAACTAATGTCCCCCGTTCTGCCTAATATAAATCGGATTCAAATCGCTTTCAACTAAATTCCAGTGGCAGATGGAAACCAGCATTAGAAAGATGGTCTTAAGTTTTCTGTTGTATTTTGACATTGGTGCATGTATGAAAAACTAAAATCTTGTTATCGTATAGTTGTACTGTATACAGTGATTTTTATCTTAATGCAAAGCAAGATTAGTTATTCATGCAGCAGCGATGACAGCATTTATTTATGGTTTGACTTGAGAGAACCATGCTCCAGTAATGCAAACAGATGTTAATAAGTACGAGGGGATGTCCGCCATTTCATCCACAGTGACATCTATGTGGGTGCCCCAGGATAGTCTAGGCCAATATGAGATTTCCATTGCATATCTGTTTTTAAGCTTAAGTGGGTTTTGTTATTCCAAGGTAAGTCTGTAAAGAAATATATTTTTCATTTAGTGTTACAAAAATGTTTGTCTATGAAAAAACGGCTTAATCTTTTTGTAATTTGCTGTTCCAAAAAGTCTTTGTCTTTCTGTTTCTGACTTTCTTTCTTTCATATACAGTACAGTTTCACTGCTGGAGAGCTAAACATATTTTATACAGTGTTATGGTCTTACAAGACCAGGTGGCTTTTGCAGAGTTCAGAAAATTGAGCTGATTAGATTATCCTTGTCAGATGCCAAGTACAAATAAATAACAGATTCTGTTAACGGAGTGTTTGTATGGCGAGCTTGTGCAGTATGAATCTAGACTGATGCACAGTAATCTGATCATGTTTAATGAAGTACATTTGAGAGCCTGTCTATAGATATTTGCTGAAATAGGCACACTGTACATGGTTTATTTGCTTGTGTCAGCGTTAGGGTGCAGAAAAAAGGGTAGGGTAGTATGTAATACAAGATGGATACTTTTCATATTTTTTTGCAGGTGAAAATAATTTTCTGCTTACTGTGTAAGAGTACTGTTCTTGGACATCCTGAGAACTGTTTAAATCCAGTAATGCAATGGGAATCTCTGTTGCAACCCAAATTATAAGGAATTAAGAAAAGTAGACATTTAATTACACAGGAGCTGAATCATCTATTTTGTATATATAAAGAGAAGATGGATAACTGCTGAGTTTTAAGTGTTAGATTTGCTAACACTCAGATTCCATTTTTAGGGAGTGGGTGTTCAGCGTAGCAGGTAGCACTGAATTTACTACCCTGAAACCAGGACTGTCAACTCCTAAAATGTGTGGTTAGGGCTCAAACGCTGCTCTCCACAGAGGAGTATAGACCGATCTAGAGCCCTAGTAAAGACTGCTAACTATTGATGATTAGTATCTCATTTGTATCTCTGCTGCTTCGTGCTGAAACCCAGTACATTCTCATCACATAGACATGAGAACTCCATGGCACTGACAATGTTACGTGCCCTTAAAGCCCAGATTGAGAACATTTAGTCAAAGCTGATTTATACTGCCAATCTTAATATTCTCATTTCAAACTACTGTAGAAGCTTCTTTTTTTTAATACATATATATAAACCTTCTTACCGAAGTCACGAGGCAGGTTGTAACTGCTTTAATATATTTGTGACCACTCCATAATTCTTGACAAAATGCATGCAGTGTAAGACCCCTTTTTAAACAACTATTATAAAAGGCTTGGATAGAAAATTAGAAGCACCATCGATTTGTTCTGGTTATCAGCTGTAGACTAGGAGACTGGCCCTTTTTTCTTTTCTGAGGCTGTTCCTCTTGAGACATTTGTATTTGGGCAGTGACACTTGCCGAACAAGCACCAGGCCTTACGTTTTTAGTCGTCTTTAGTCCTCTTGCAAAGAAGAAATACTCCCTCATGAGCCTGCTGTTGTTTTTTTGGTTCTTTCTCTGCGGTCGCTGTCTTAGCTAGCACTTCTTATGATGAATGTGCAGCCAGTTTAGTTTAATAGGACACTATAATACAAAGCATAGTTTGTAATGTCTATTGACAGCTAGAATACAAGTTTTAGTTTGCTGGTGAGCATATTTAATATAGAGCCAAAAACCTGTAAAGAGTGGATTCTTGACCATTGTAATTCATGTCTTATTGAAGTGCTGTCTGAAACCTTTATAGTTATGTCTCACCACTTTATTAAGGCCTAATGAATGCTGGAGTTTCCTTAAGTATTGTTGCAGGTCAAGCCCACCCAACAATGCTGTACTTGTACTCTGATGGCGATGGCTACTCTCAAGACAATCATGTACCCATCCACCAGGAGTGTGAGCGATTGGTTTGAGGAGCATGACAGAGACTTCAGGCATCATCCATGGCCACCACAATCCCCAGATCTAAATTCAATTAAGCATGTTTGGGATGAACAACGTGTTCGTCATCAATATCCTCTGCCTATTTCTCTGCACCGATTGTGTGAAATACTAATGAATTAATGGACTAATACCCCTTGGGACACCTTGAAAGCACCTTGTGGAGTCTATTCCATATTGAGTAAAGAAGGTACCCAACCCGATATTGGTACAGGTCCTAATAAAATGATCAGACAGTATGTTACTATACAGTACATTCGATTCAGACCTCCCTGAGTGAGGCTGCATTGTAAAACAAATTGTATTGTACATTGTGACGGTTGCAGTACAGTAAAAGTATCTTATAACAGTCCATCAGCGACGGTATATGAGGCTAAACATGCTCTTTTGTAAGGACCTGGTAAATGAATGTGTGAACCTACAGAGAAGCTGAGTGTTTGTTTATTTTCCAGTTGGTAAATAACCTCAATATCCTGTGCAGGAGAGGATGATAAATATTTCTTTTCAGTTCATTCACAAGTAGGTGAAAAATGGGATGTTACAAATATAGTAAGAATATGTTCTAAAAGTGAAGTTGTGGAGGGAAAGGTTTTTTGCTCTGTGTTCCTGTAAGTAAAGTGTAACCTTCAAGTATTTCCCTTTGCTTATTACTGATTAGCCTTTGACACTTCTTGGCAGACAAACCTAATCAGTCCTTGTCTTATTTTTGCAGTACATTTTTGTTTTATTTATGAAATGCCCCTGGCTCTCCTTAGCATATCTCACACCATTTGAATGATAAAACCCGGTGAGTTGAGCTGAGTTATTACAAGTAAAAAAATATTGCTTGTTAATCTGCTGCTACTGTAGGTATTTCTTTTAATCAGTCTTAGTGTTTATATATATATATATATATATATATATATATATATATATATATATATATATATATATATATATATATATATATATATATATATATATATATATACAGTACTGTGCAAAAGTTTTAGGCAGGTGTGAAAAAATGCTGTAAAGTAAGAATGCTTTCAAAATAGACATGTTAATAGTTTATATTTATCAATTAACAAAATGCAAAGTGAGTGAACAGAAGAAAAATCTACATCAAATCAATATTTGGTGTGACCACCCTTTGCCTTCAAAACAGCATCAATTCTTCTAGGTACACTTGCACACAGTTTTTGAAGGAACTCGGCAGGTAGGTTGGCCCAAACATCTTGGAGAACTAACCACAGTTCTTTTGTGGATTTAGGCAGCCTCAGTTGCTTCTCTCTCTTCATGTAATCCCAGACAGACTCGATGATGTTGAGATCAGGGCCATACCATCACTTCCAGGACTCCTTGTTCTTCTTTACGCTGAAGATAGTTCTTAATGAGTTTCGCTGTATGTTTGGGGTCGTTGTCATGCTGCAGAATAAATTTGGGGCCAATCAGATGCCTCCCTGATGGTATTGCATGATGGATAAGTATCTGCCTGTACTTCTCAGCATTGAGGAGACCATTAATTCTGACCAAATCCCCAACTCCATTTGCAGAAACGCAGCCCCAAACTTGCAAGGAACCTCCACCATGCTTCACTGTTGCCTGCAGACACTCATTCGTGTACCGCTCTCCAGCCCTGCAGCGAACAAACTGCCTTCTGCTACAGCCAAATATTTCAAATTTTGACTCATCAGTCCAGAGCACCTGCTGCCTTTTTTCTGCACCCCAGTTCCTGTGTTTTCGTGCATAGTTGAGTCGCTTGGCCTTGTTTCCACGTCGGAGGTATGGCTTTTTGGCCGCAAGTCTTCCATGAAGGCCACTTCTGACCAGACTTCTCCGGACAGTAGATGGGTGTACCAGGGTCCCACTGTTTTCTGCCAATTCTGAGCTGATGGCACTGCTGGACATCTTCCGATTGCGAAGGGAAGTAAGCATGATGTGTCTTTCATCTGCTGCAGTAAGTTTCCTTGGCCGACCACTGCGTCTCACGGTCCTCAAAGTTGCCCGTTTCTTTGTGCTTCTTCAAAAGAGCTTGGACAGCACATCTGGAAACCCCTGTCTGCCTTGAAATTTCTGCCTGGGAGAGACCTTGCTGATGCAGTATAACTACCTTGTGTCTTGTTGCTGTGCTCAGTCTTGCCATGGTGTATGACTTTTGACAGTAAACTGTCTTCAGCAACCTCACCTTGTTAGCTGAGTTTGGCTATTCCTCACCCAGTTTTATTCCTCCTACACAGCTGTTTTGTTTCAGTTAATGATTGTGTTTCAACCTCCATATTGAATTGATGATCATTAGCACCTGTTTGGTATAATTGTTTAATCATACACCTGACTATATGCCTACAAAATCCCTGACTTTGTGCAAGTGTACCTAGAAGAATTGATGCTGTTTTGAAGGCAAAGGGTGGTCACACCAAATATGGATTTGATTTAGATTTTTCTTCTGTTCACTCACTTTGCATTTAGTTAATTGATAAATATAATCTATTAACATGTCTATTTTTGAAAGCATTCTTACTTTACAGCATTTTTTCACACCTGCCTAAAACTTTTGCACAGTACTATCTATCTATCTATATATATATATATATATATATATATATATATATATATATATATATATATATATATATATATATATATATATATATATATATCTATATTAACACTAAAACTATATTAACACTATATGTAATGCACATAAAATATAATGCATGTTTTTGTCTTTTAATAGTTTTTTAAATTACATTTTCGATCTAGTCCAAATGAATAATGCATGCATTAATGAAGCCGATAAGAACAAAAAAGTTAGACTACGTCACAATTTGTGGCAACTGCTTATAAAATGTCATCAAGAAGGATGGAGCTAATAGTAACTTCATTTAACAATATGCATACTGTTGAGACAGCCCATTGTATGCTGGGTATAAGTTTGACTGGGAAGCAACTGTTCCTTGTCCCATTACATTAATTGTTTATTTTTTACTGTAGAAGCCAGTGTCTGGAGAATATGTGATTTGTCTTCTTTTAATTGGTGTAAATAAAGACACCACAGGGTGAAAGTGGTATATGTTGATTCCATTACTATTCTATGTTTGCAATCATTAGTTCTGGATTATGCTCCAATATACAGTTGTAATTTCCCTGTAGATCTGCCCATTTCTGGCTCAATCTTGCTTTGAGCTTGTCTGGAGAATCCTAAGTGATGGGACTAAACATATTTCCTCTATCCATTCAAACTGAATGTGTTTTGCAGCTGACAGAGAATGTGGATCATCACCATGGAGACAAACCTGTGGTTATGTAGCCCTTTCCTAGCATAATTAATGTAGAGCAGGTGGGACTGGCAGAGTTGAAAGGTCACTGTCACATGATTTTAATGGAATTAGGAATGTTCTGTACTCATGGTTAAAGGCAGATTTAGCTGACTGAATAAGCAAGAGGAGGCTGATGCTGACATACTGTATCCATTAAAGCTTCTGACCCAGTACGTTGTGTGACATCATAATGAAACTGCGTCTCTGCGTTCCTCTAACTCAGCTCTACTCTCTGTTCCTTCCTTCTTTCTACCTTGTCTGTATGGGTGGAAGAGCTTTTTCTAATCCTGCTCCCAGACTCTTTGAATTTGTTCCCTGAGTATTCGCCTGGCTGACTCGCTTTCGATTTTTAAAAGTGGGTTAAAAACTTATCTTTTTGGTTTAGCTTATTCTTAATTGTTCAGCGCTTTGTGATAACTGTTATCAAAGGTGCTATATAAAAAACAATTATAAACCTACAATATTAGCACTTCTTTGGGGAAATATTATTAGTAATTTTTCTTTCATAAAGTACTTGCTTCAGCAAACAAAGAATAATAACATCATTGTCAAGCATTTGGGCAGGAAATGAATGTTGTTGTTAAAGTATTCAGAAGGCAGATATTCTTCAGTGTTTGTGCTTTGCAGTTGAAAGAGATGCAATACAGTGGGATCAAACATTTTATTAGATTTCGCTGTAAAGTTGCTAAGGGTTTGTTTGGCACAACACACACAGTTTCAAACCGCAATTAAAGCAAACATGTCATGAAAAGGACTGCATTGTTGACGTTTCTATTGCGGAACCTGTAGGTCATTCAGATTTGTTCATCAGAGACAATTCAAGGAAATCTTGAGTACCGGTATGCAATATAACCCTTCAAGAATCCTGCTTGCTGTTTGCTGTAGTTAGTTATAGCAGAGAATTTAAAATGGAATTCTATGATACTCTAATTAATTAGATTTAGTTTGTGTTCCCTGAGCTAGCATACCTTGAAGCCAGGGTGTATTTTTATAACTGCCTTCAGAAGAATGGCAGTTTAGCTACAGAGTGACATGGCTCATTGAGTGAAGGTTTTATCGAAGGGGAAGGAGGGTGCCTTACAGAAAATGAGCCCATGTGGTTCACTCCTGCTAGCTTAGGCCACTGATTTAAAGTCAAATTTAGGTCAGCTATCTTAATGAAAATGAATTTTTTCTTGTGTTTTCGTTCATGATTTACGATAACACTATTTTTGTGCATGTCACACACTATACATTGATTTACTGATAAACTAACATTTAAGGGCCTGTTTTTAAGTCACATTTTCCGTGTGGAACATAACAAAATGGAACTTGCATAAAAATAATTTAGTTGCAGGGATCAGCCGTTAATCATTTCATTCTTCTTGAAATTTGCCAAATGTGTTAGAATAAACGGTAAACAAAATAAATTATATGAAACCAGGTCAAAGCAACAAAAAGCACTGATGTAGGAGGCTGTGTGGTCCAGTGGTTAAAGAAAAGGGCTTGTAACCAGGAGGTCCCTGGTTCAAATCTCACCTCAGCCACTGACTCATTGTGTGACCCTGAGCAAGTCACTTGACCTCCTTGTGCTCCGTCTTTCGGGTGAGACGTAATTGTAAGTGACTCTGCAGCTGATGCATAGTTCACACACCCTAGTCTCTGTAAGTCGCCGTGGATAAAGGCGTCTGCTAAATAAACAAATAATAATAATAATGATGTCTTCAGACGGAACCGTTTCACGCCACTATGCCACAGCAGCCCCTACTGGCCAGCTGCTGAACTACAGCAGAATACCTGAAGGGATAGTCCTCTGGGGTACATTGTGTCAGGGTGCAAAACAGGGGCAAAACAATAGGACACTCTAAATTGGTGGTGATTTTATATAAATAATTGCTGTCTTTTGTATCAGTTTTATTACTAAAGTTTGTGTCTCCTCTGAAATGGTGAACACTTCTTCCCTCATATTCCAGCTTTGCTGTGAAACCACCAGAATAAAAAGCTCTGCCTCCCCAAGGGAAGGTGATGGAAATGGGTTTTACTTGAATTTGTATGTAAATGTTCAGTATGAGCTTAATAATAAAGCTTTACTCCATGAATGCAATTTGCACTGTACCTGTTAGCCAACTGGGTGATTTCTGAATAGGCTGAAGGTTAACTAGAAGGCAGAAATGACATTTCAGAGGATTGATTAGCCAGCCTCCAAGGCAATAGGAACAACGATCTAATCCCTGTGGTTTTTATCTTTTAGAATGACCTGGTAAATTACTTTTTAAACAGCTTTTCTAACCTGGCGAGATAAGAACGAGGTTAAAGCTACTCTTCTTGAGAGCATTTGTTAGTGCTACTGTGCAGTAAAACATCGCTTTCATTCCACAACCATGAAGAAGTCATTTGTTTGTTTTTTAAAGAAAACCTCAACAGTTTTGTTGTAGTTTAGAATCACCTGTGATAGTACTGATGGATATGTATACCTTTGCATAGTAGCCTGTTGTACTCAACTAGTCAATTACATCACTTCACTTTTCAGTGACTTGTGAAAAGTAGATGTCTATAGAATGCTCATGGGTCCAAAACTGTACGTATCCATCAAACACTCTCATGATATCGTCGGTCTCTTTGGAATAATGTGCACTCTTTCACAAATGTTACAAGAAAATATGTGTCATTTACAGGGGGTGTGTTCCATATGAGATAGTGTAATAGGGGTAGCACCGAATAGTCGACAAGTCAAACAGCAAAGTGACAGCTGACCTTAGAAACTTGTAGTTGACTAATCGCTCATCACAATGTAATTGTGAAGAGTGTGGTTTCAGATGGCTGGAAGCACAGTTGCGTAGCAATCCATTTATTGTTTATTATATATATATATATATATATATATATATATATATATATATATATATATATATATATATATATAGAACATATAGCACTCAAATTGCAAAGTGTTTTGAAACAGAGCACCAGACATTATTAAATTACCTGCTTTTTTAATTGAATTTGGATATTAGTCTACCTATTTGACTATTACAGCATAATCCTGAGCCACTTTTTGTTTCTCTTAGACATGTATAGTATGGTATTGAAAAACACACATGTTTCTTTTAGGTGTTGATAAGAGTGTGTGAGTGAAGGAATCTGAATGCCTAGAGGCATTTGTCTAAACTAGCAAGCAGCTATAGTGAACCTACTTCCTGTTACGTTGTAATTTAGAGATAATGACATGTTTCCTAATCCTGTAAAACAAGCTCATGAGATGTATAATAGTGATAAACAACACATTACTCCATCATCATTTGTTCCCCCAAATGTACTTTTTAATGCAAGTTTTGTTATTTCCCAAACTTTGATGTTTTGGAAGTGCTTGACATGTCATGTCTTTTTGCTTTAACTTTTTTAACGCGTGCATCAGGCAATCCTGGTCACGACTGCCTTGATAGACTGACAAGAGGATTTATATATATATGTATAATATATACAGTACTGTGCAAAAGTTTTAGGCAGGTGTGAAAAAATGCTGTAAAGTAAGAATGCTTTCAAAAATAGACATGTTAATAGATTATATTTATCAATTAACTAAATGCAAAGTGAGTGAACAGAAGAAAAATCTAAATCAAATCCATATTTGGTGTGACAACCCTTTGCCTTCAAATCAGCATCAATTCTTCTTGGTACACTTGCACAAAGTCAGGGATTTTGTAGGCATATAGTCAGGTGTATGATTAAACAATTATACCAAACAGGTGCTAATGATCATCAATTCAATATTTAGGTTGAAACACAATCATTAACTGAAACAGAAACAGCTGTGTAGGAGGAATAAAACTGGGTGAGGAACAGCCAAACTCAGCTAACAAGGTGAGGTTGCTGAAGACAGTTTACTGTCAAAAGTCATACACCATGGCAAGACTGAGCACAGCAACAAGACACAAGGTAGTTATACTGCATCAGCAAGGTCTCTCCCAGGCAGAAATTTCAAGGCAGACAGGGGTTTCCAGATGTGCTGTCCAAGCTCTTTTGAAGAAGCACAAAGAAACGGGCAACGTTGAGGACCGTAGACGCAGTGGTCGGCCAAGGAAACTTACTGCAGCAGATGAAAGACACATCATGCTTACTTCCCTTCGCAATCGGAAGATGTCCAGCAGTGCCATCAGCTCAGAATTGGCAGTGGGACCCTGGTATACCCATCTACTGTCCGGAGAAGTCTGGTCAGAAGTGGCCTTCATGGAAGACTTGCGGCCAAAAAGCCATACCTCTGACGTGGAAACAAGGCCAAGCGACTCAACTATGCACGAAAACACAGGAACTGGGGTGCAGAAAAATGGCAGCAGGTGCTCTGGACTGATGAGTCAAAATTTGAAATATTTGGCTGTAGCAGATGGCAGTTTGTTCGCCGAAGGGCTGGAGAGCGGTACACGAATGAGTGTCTGCAGGCAACAGTGAAGCATGGTGGAGGTTCCTTTCAAGTTTGGGGCTGCATTTCTGCAAATGGAGTTGGGGATTTGGTCAGAATTAATGGTCTCCTCAATGCTGAGAAGTACAGGCAGATACTTATCCATCATGCAATACCATCAGGGAGGCATCTGATTGGGCCCAAATTTATTCTGCAGCATGACAACGACCCCAAACATACAGCGAAAGTCATTAAGAACTATCTTCAGCGTAAAGAAGAACAAGGAGTCCTGGAAGTGATGGTATGGCCCCCACAGAGCCCTGATCGCAACATCATCGAGTCTGTCTGGGATTACATGAAGAGAGAGAAGCAACTGAGGCTGCCTAAATCCACAGAAGAACTGTGGTTAGTTCTCCAAGATGTTTGGGCCAACCTACCTGCCGAGTTCCTTCAAAAACTGTGTGCAAGTGTACCTAGAAGAATTGATGCTTGATGCTGTTTTGAAGGCAAAGGGTGGTCACACCAAATATGGATTTGATTTAGATTTTTCTTCTGTTCACTCACTTTGCATTTAGTTAATTGATAAATATAATCTATTAACATGTCTATTTTTGAAAGCATTCTTACTTTACAGCATTTTTTCACACCTGCCTAAAACTTTTGCACAGTACTGTATAATTCAAGCTAGCTGATGAAGTGCATGCTGTTAAGAACACTGATGCACTACTAAATAGTGAGTTTCAGTAACTGGATCCATTACTGTGCATCTCAGACACAGCCCCCTCCCTTCGGAATTGCAGCTCTTTACAGTTATGTAACAACACGTCTGACACCAGAAGCTCTCTATTGATTTCCTTTTTTCCTGAAAAGTCATAATTGCAGGACTGTCAGAAGACTTGACAGGTTGTTACTGGCCTGTGGTGATGGCAGTAACCAGTGCCAGAAAGGACCTTGTCTGCCTGTGTGTGTCGGTCACAGACATGGCTTGGTGCCAGAATCTTACATTGTTCTGATAATCTAAAACAGCAAGGTTTCTGCAGTACGGTAATATTCTGAAGGGCCTCACTGCACAGTACTCTAACTTAAAGTGAAAAATCGTTTATTTAAGACACTTGTTGCCTTATAGTCCGTTATAAAACTTAACTAAATGCTTGCTATAGCTGTAATCTCCTCCCTACATTAAATGGAAGTTGACATTTTCATTTGATAAATTCTGTGTTGACTTAAGCGAATTCTAGATCTCTGGACTTGCCTTGTGTGGTTTTATAATATTTAAAAAAAAAAAAAAAAAAAATGGTTGGGATGGAGGAGATGATATGGCTTGAAGATGTCATTTAAATATACCCAGGTTTTTGACCCAGTGTATTGTAATATCCATTCATTTGGTGGGCTTTTTCAACCCAAAGGTATGGGGTGAAGTTGCAGAAAGTATGTGCTAGCTGTTTTGAGATGGATCCCAATAGTTAACTGTACAAGTGGAGTTACAATGATCTGTGCAGTATAGCCACCAATCAGTCATCCTGGGTATCAACAAAACAACCTTAAAGGCCCCAAAAGACACAAATACATCCCTTCATTCCTGTTAACAACAAACTGGCTGAGCCAAAGATTTCCTCAAAAAAACCTCTCTCGGAGTATTTTAATGCGACCTTGGTTATGATCCGGTACAGCAGCAGCAGCACGAAGGATGACGTGTGCAAATGAAAGTTAGATTTCAGTCCTCTTCAAAGGGGTTACTGAAACACACCTTGGGAAGCGGTTCATGCATTCAGTAAGTGTGTGAATCACAGGCTCAATACAAGTCATGGGTTGACCACTCTGAGGTATTTTCATATTGTAATTTTGACCAATCAGATATGTGGGTACTTCGAGGACTGTCCCAGCATGCAGTTTAGTATTCAACAATACTGAACTCTTGATATGATTTGAGGTCTTACTGGCAATTGGACAGCAAATACTTTCAACAGAAAAAGCCTGGAGGCCAGTGGAATCTTTTTATGATCTTCTGTGTGGCAGCCCCCTATTAGAAAGCAGAAAGCATACATTGTTATAATATGATGGCTGAGGTATCCGAGTTCAAACATTTAAGAAACGGCTAAGCAGTTAGAAGTTCTATGACTAAACTAAAGTGCATACTGTTCAAATATAGCACCTCTACTTCTGATTTAATTATTGACATATGTGTTGTTGTATCTTGTGTAATTCCTGTTACTTTATTGAAGAATTCGGAGCACAGTGTTCAGTGAGATACAGGATAGAGGGGATGCTGTTGGTTTGCTTTAAGTGCCCCCTGTCCACGATGGCATCAGCAGCAGCATTGGGGACTGATCCAGTTACACAGAAGGATTCTTTTCATAACCCACGGCCTGCTTGAATCAGTTACAGTGGTGCCAGTGAATAGGATTCTGTTGCTGTCACCAGTCACAGCCGAGACAAAAGTACCCATTATCCACCTAATCTTGGGTTTCTGTTACAAGAGGCCATCTTGTCTACAGCTATGGCCAAAAGTTTTGCATCGCCTAGAATTTTAAGTTATTGAGATAAATAAATATTTAGGAGGCAGTGTGGTGCAGTGGTTAAAGTCCAGGGCTTGTAACCAGAAGGTCACCGGTTCAAATCCCACCTTTGCCACTGACTGACTCACTGTGTGACCCTGAGCAAGTCACTTAACCTCCTTGTTCTCCATCCTGCGGATGAGATGTTAAATCAATGTCTTATTGTAAGTGACACAGTTCACAGCCTACCTCTGTAAAGCGCTTTGTGATTGTGGTCCACTACGAAAGGCGCTATAGAAAAAATAAAGATATATATATATATATATATATATATATATATATATATATATATATATATATATATATATATATATATATATATATAATTTCTCTCTCGATTTTATATATATATATATATATATATATATATATATATATATATATATATATATATAATCTAAAATAAACATAATTTTGATATTTTATTTAAGATCGTGTAATCCAAATAAACTATAGAATGATATCGCAAGTGTACCTCAGCCAATACAGCATTTTATACAACTGCAAAGCGATATGTAATTCAAACATGTTAACATAACATTATTCAGCAGGTTTCATTTGTTCATCCATTGGGTGATTCAAAACTTTTGGACGTAGCTGTAGAACGTTTAAAAAAAGGCATTTCCCAGCCAGGTGAACACCATTGGCTAAAAGTTGGGTTGGTGAAACAAAACCTGATACAGAAAAAGATATATACAGTATTCAAGAAAAAAAGCAATGGAGAGATACAGTATCCAGTAAAGTATTTAGTTTATGCCAGCAGTACAAACACATTTCAACTTGAGAGGCTTTTATGTTGACAAAGTGTTAAAGGTATCTGGAAGCCAGACAGATTAGTGGTAGTGTTTCCAGCCAAGCTAAAAACTACAGTTCCCAGAAATTGCCAGTCTGTGTTCAGTTGCTACACAGGTCAGAAGACTGGTGTTGTATTGGACAGAGTACATTTTGAAACAAGCTTGGTTTTAATGTAATATAGATTTTTTTTTTTTTTTTTTTTTTGCCTTTTTAGTATTGGAGCAAGATCAAATTCCGGTTTTACTTTTAAAGGTGGAATAATCAAGGTTGTAAAAACATTCTTTTCCTCAAGTCCCGATTTGTGTTTCTATAGATGTTTGCCTTCCAGTGAAGTCTGGAATACAGATAGATCACAAGAAAAAGGTGTTCGTGAAAATGGTGTTATGCAAGAAAAGCTTTGCTTTGTGTTAAAGGGCTCCCTTGAGCTAATATATATATATATATATATATATATATATATATATATATATATATATATATATATATAGTTTCTAATACAGTAATATGACCTAAATGACCCAGTGTTAATAAAATTGCCTGATATACAGTATTGGTCATTTTTAATTAAACCTGGTCAGTACAGTAGCAAATACACTGGCAGTGTGAAGTTTACAAGGATGTTAACCATAGGAAGGACCTCCAGTCTATTCTTGCTCGTCTGTGGGGAATGCAATTGACATTGCAGGTACTTAAGGATGATGCAGAAATGGTTTGCTCAAGATGATTCGGTCTAAGTACATTATCTGTATACAGAAAACGGAGAGGTCGACTTTAAGTAGAGAAATATATTGATTGGTGGTCTGAGTGACAGTTTTGGTAAGAACAAATGTGCACTGTATACTGTACCAACTCACTGTATTTAAGCTTGTACTGTGTTGCCACACATGTCATTAGGTAGATTGGGATATGCACTGCATACTTGAGATAAAACACAAAGTGTACAGGTGGCTTCCCATTGGCTCACCTAGTAAAGGCACTGCTGCTTGAAGTTTAGTCATGTGACCGGAACCTTTCTGACAGTGGCTCAGGTTGGTTCAGTCCACGGCTAAGTCCTGGAGTCTTGCTCTGCAATGCTGCTCAGAACATTACGCTGCCAAATGGTATGGGAACAGAGACTGCACAGTGACCTGCTTAGAGTAGGTGAAAGGTGACAGATGTTTTCATGACTGGGGAGTTAGAACTGGGGAGTTGAGGACCTATATGGTATAGCTGTTTTGAATTGGATGATAAAAAGTTAAGTTTTGTATATTAATTATACTTTTTTGCGAAGATGTTTTGCTTCAGCCCTCTGCTGCGGCTTTCTTATCTGCTTGCCTCACTAATTCCCTTTATCAATTCGCTCTTGCTATTGCTTATTCTGTGACAGTTGCACCATGTACAGCTAGGCTGACCATGCACAAATCAACACAATAATCAGAAGAAGCCATTGCCGTAGCAAAGAAAACTAGCAGTATGGAAGAAGGGAGACAAGTAAGGAGAAGGGATTAAAGTTCTGTCATAAGGAAGGATATGATACTAATTTGACTGAAACATTTGCAAAAGTAACTGTATCCTCTCTTTATCTTGAAATCTAATCTCGGTCTCCATGCCAAGTCACTATTGGATAAAGTCCTATTGCTGGAAATGCACTGTGTTTTTTTTTTAATCATGAATACAGGCTGTAGAAAGTTCTGTAGAAGGTCTGGTTTCATTTTTCTCATTTATGTACAGCATTTAAATAATATAGAACAAATAGCAGTTTGCCGCAGTGCCTCCACTGTGGCTTGTTATGGTTTACCTAAAGTTATGCAAAAAGTAAAAGTCCCAGCTCACAGTTGATGGTTCACTGTGCAGTATCTGTAAAGAGTTGGTGAGCTGCCCCAAGTGCACTGGTACCAAAGAGTGCACTGTAGGAATCGGGACTGATGGGCAGAGGCAACCAGGAGCAGTTGGTTTTGAGGAAGTGAGTGATGTACATTTAAATATAGTATGCTGGCTTTGTCAGTTTAGTGTCTACATTAGGAACAGGGTTAAATGTGAAAGGCTTTTTTTCCCAACAGACAACAGTATTCAACCCCACAGTCAATGTAGCTCAGTACATTATATTTATTTCTACACCTGTGATTTTTCTATTTATTCAGACCGTATGAAGTATCACTAAGTGGGGTATGTCGCAACAACACAATTAATTTGATTGTCTCCATCTGTAGACCGACTAGACTCGAGACTGCTGGTTTTTCAGAGAGACGTCCATGCTTATGTCAAAGAGGCAGTAATAAGGATCTATTACCTTCTGCTGAGTAAAGTGTGGCTTTGATCAAATGTCTCCTAATAGAACGGTTCCAGGAACACAGTGTCCAATTGGTGACTGAAAAGCCAATTTGATACTGTACGTTAAATGCATTTAATCATTTGCTATCCATTTTAGAACAAATATACACAAACAAATATATTTTGTGTGCTCTTCAAAAATAAAGGGTCAAGTGTATGATAGATGTCCAACCCCCTATTTTAATGCAGTTCATTTGGGAGGCTATATACAGTAAGACCTCAGACAGAAAGTCTATCAGTGTCAACGCTTATAATTATGGCCTGCATACTACATATCCCCTCTGTGGCCCTCTTTTAGTTATTTCTACAATCCCAAAATTCATCACATTCATTAATAAAATAATAGCTGAATTTCTTGTTGAAATTGATAAAGTGTTGCACGTGCACCGTGCCAATTAATTGCAGCTTTGCTGTCAAAGTAAATGAGTTCTAAGGGTCTGGAAGTACACATCTTAATGTATGAAGTCAAATGAAAGTCTTCAAGATTTAAAATGCAGATATACACATGTTTTGTAAGTGATAAATTGATTCTGGATAAGCATAAGAACATTTCTAACCTTTTATTCCATGGCAGGTAAACCGTCTGTCTTATTGTAGCAGTGAACCGCTTGTCCTGATTTTTATTTATTTATTTTATTTATTTTAAAATACCTGTTCATGTTCTACTGTGGATGTGGTTCACGGTTCTCTGCATAGCATACTGACTATTTGTAATGTGGTATTTTACCCTTAACAGTACAGTATTTACAGTGCATATCTCTATAAACTAAACACAGTGTAATAGAAATGCTTTTTGAGACTAAATTCAGGGATACTGCCAGTCTTCACATGTACTGTATACCAGTGGGACTGTTGGTTATTCTTGGAACTAGGTCTGCTGAAGCTCGTGAGCATGTGCGTTTAGTTGTGCAGAGGCTTCAAGGAGGAAGCTTGTGTGCCTGCAGCTGAGACCAATTTCAGGGAATGTTGAAAAGACGTTTTTTAAAGTCTGGTTTCTGAGGAAGTGCACAGAATGGGAAGCTATGGACAATAAACTGTGGATTATTCGATTTCAACACTTTTGAGATGTTACACTTGTAATACATTTCCATTTCAACTAATTTATTTACAAATTACCAACTGCCATTGCTATTCATCCTGTTCTTGGCAATTACACCACAGTGTCCACCATTTTTAGTATTAGTATTAACAATTTTAACAATATTCATATGAATAGCAGCTATTGACTACTGGGCATTCCGTGACTGGTTTATTTTTATGAGTCCACAGTTTCTTTGACAATTCCACAGTTCCCTGTTTTCTCTTTGGTGAATCCACACTTCAAAGGATGAAGTCATTTAATACATTGTTTAAGTGTGACTTGCTGTATAGAAGTGATTCTTTGCCAAAGGATTTTGGCACTTTGTCATAGCCAGTAAATAAGTTGGCCACAATTTTAAAGGAAATCAAAAAGTGTGCATTAGAACTGTTCTAGAGGTATAATGTAGATTCAGATGGCTGAGCTTATTAGCTTAGCCAGTTATTGATCTTTTCTTCCTTCCTGAGCCCTGTGGGCATGATATCTGGTAAGTGTAAACCTAGGAATTATACTGCTGGCAGTTTCCTGACAAAACATTGTGTATAACCGCCCAAAGTAGAGATACAGTAGAATGTTTTTAGAACTGCATTGGATGAACTAGGACTAAGGATCTTCATTTTAAAAAATACAAGTTTTTAGTTGAGCTGGAATTTAATGCCCCAGTGACATAGTGCTTGTACGTCACACTTCAGTATTTTATAATTGCTTATCCAATTTAGAGGAAACTTGTTTAGGACATTCTTTAAGTGTCTGAATGGGTTTGTTTTAAGGCAATGCTTGTTCTTAATTGTACTTGCAGTTTTGGTTTCCTTTGACTTCAACCACTGTAAACCCATTCAAAACTGTTTTAGCCCACATTTTCTGGTCTAATGCAAAGTGCTTGTTTTTGATTTCCTTCTTGACCCTCGCTCTGTATTGGTGAGTCATTCTGATCAAGTACCATAACAGGTTCCAGTAGTTCTAGTGTTGATTTATTGGGTATCTAGGTTACCTGCCCCCCACTTCCCATTGTTGATTTTGTATCAGTGTCTCAAGTTTTATTGCGTCAGAGCCTATAAAAAGGAAGAGGGCTGATTAATTTGCCAAGGTCTTTAACTAACTACTGTAGCTTACTGTAACTCTTCAAGATGTTATAATCTTCTAAGCCTTTACCTTTCTTGTTTAAATTCCTCTACTTTTATTGGTTTCTTTCCGTAGAGCCTAACAAAAGCAATTTGATATTAAAATGCATCTAGCTAAAGCCCTGGCCCTGAGTTTCCATCAGGCATTTTTAAAAAGGTAATGCAACGCATTTTGTAATTATAAACACATTGACGCTGTGTACAACCTTTTTAATATAGGCTGACGTTTCGGACTGTAAATTTACTGTGAGTGAAATGCAAATAATATATTCAATATTATCTGTCAGATGTTGCTAATAAAATGCTGTGGTGTGTGTTAATTATGTATTTCTTTCTTTAACTTTTTAAGCATTGCTGTTATGTACAGTTGTAACCCTTCATTTAACAGACTCTTTTCCTTTTCTTTCAGCTGTAAATAACTGCAGAAACCTGTGGCTGCTTCTTCCCTGCGTACGGTATGATTGCTTTCTTTGCAAAGTATACATCACTTATTCATTTGACTCCTTACAGGTTATGTCTTGTTAACAGATGTATTTGTATTGAGTTTAAAGGTTTGCCATCTTCATTTTTTATAGACCTTTTTAGAAAACGTTACAAAGCACTATCCATTATTTTAAACATAGTTTTAAATGTTGCAGCCTTCAGGTAAAAGTTTCTGCAAATGTTACTACACAGTATATTCTGCTCTACCTCCTTGTAGTTTTTGTTAACTGGTGCCAGGATTTCTGTTCAAAGGCTTTTCTGAAATTTTGAAGCAACCAGTGATATAGAACTCTTTTAGTATCAATTAGTAAAGAAGTGATTTTGTCCAGTTTTGTTACTGGCTCTGAAGTATTCAAATTGATGTGACAGAAGCTGCATGTCTGGTAGCCATCTGAAGAGGCATGTAACAGAGAGTAACCCTATTGCTGTTCTTGTTGTTCAGTAAAAACTGAACTTCAGCTCGCTGTGTCTTAAGTTGTATCCTGAACGCAGTCCAGAAGAACACAGAGGGCATGTTTTACCCAGTGTCGGGTTTATATAACCGCAAAAGGTTTTTCAAACCTATGGACATCCTGTTAGTTTTGGAAGCAGTAGACTTGTTTTGTGATTGCCGGCACACAGTGAGGGTTGGTCCCTCTTCACAGGAACCTGTTTCAGGCATTAGGCAGCAGAGTGGAGCTGGTGGCATTGGTGGTGTTTCACAGTTTTTGCCGATCTGATTCAGAAGATTCATCTGCGTTTGTGTAACAGAGGCATGATTAATTACTTCTGTCGAAAGTGATATCTCATTACAGAGCTAGACAGAATGTGCCACGCTGCTGACTGTTGGGTTTTGTATTAGTTCGTTTTAACAGCGTGTCACTGCCGACTGCAAGAAGGTTACAGGTTATTTGATCGGCTGCCTGTCCCTAATGTGTTATTTATCTTTTGATGGAACCAAAAGGAAATGTTGCTAGTACTGTCTAATACATCTGTCTCTGCTGTAGCTAGTCAAGGCCTTATTTACACTACATGGATAGCCCTAGGGTTCGCTGCTGTACTCTGACTAACTTGTTCTGCCTCAAACAAGACAAAAAAGATATCGTGGCTATGTTGTCTATTGTTTGGCAGCTGTAGCTACTGTTCTCTGTACTGGAGTGCTCAGCTGCCTTCGCTTTTACAGTAAGATGTGGTCATTGGGGGTTTTGTTTGTTTACAGTCCTCATAACTTTTTTTTGAATATGAAAGAACACCATGTGGAACAGCTTTGTTGCTCTAAACCCCTGCAAGTCTGATATCAAAAAACATTTCAGACATTCCTGTAGGCTAGTTTAGATTTCTCCCCTCCGGCAGTGATACTGTACCTGTGTCTGAGTGGTGTTGTAAACGTAGGGTCCGTTGAGCCTGTTTGTGATCTTTGTGCAGGCGTTGCCTTGGTAGTACTTTTTAAACAGCATTTATTGTGTCAAACTAAACTCAGTATTCAGTTTTTTGGATGGATTAAATGACATTTCATATGCATGAGACATTCCTAGCCTGATAACTCCTGAGCTTTGGGAATACTGAGCTTTGTACTATTCTGATTCACTGAAAGAGTTAAATATCCTGTGAAAGGTCCAGCATGTTGGGGTTTGAATACCTGTGGACCAACATGACAGTATTATGTGTTGTACCTTTTTAAGAGATGTTTCAAAACTAAGTACTTAGTAAACTAAACAATGATGCTGAAGTTTATTGATACTGAAACTTGCAGTGTGTGGGTCCGTTTTTAGAGGGTTTGGTCTGCACTTGGTATGTTTTGGTGTGAAATGTGAACAACAAAGTCTGCTGGGAAACAAACTGTTTAGAGTCCACCTAAAGAGATGGTCTCAGTCTATTTGGCAAACGCACAGAGTCTGGTTCGCTTACTAAACGTCAATGCGAACAGCAGCTGGACTCGGTCGTTTTGTACAAGGTAACCTGACTCGGAAGTAAACATTTCTCACGTAGTTCATATTCTGAGGAATCGTCCTGCTTTTGCTAGTGTGTGTGTGTAATATATATATATAGTTAATAGCAGCATAATGTATGAGTGTGTTTTTAAATGGTAATAGCTGATCTTTTTTTTAAATCTGTCTTTTTGTACATTTTAATATTTGTATGACAATATAAAGAAAATAATGAGTTATGATCTGCAATAAATTCACCCGATGTTTCATTTTTAAACTATTATCGTGTTATTATATACTGTTATTTTAATGGCTTCAGATTTGCCACAGCGTTAATTGAGGGGGAATAAAAAAACACCCCAGTTTTTTACTGTGGAAATCTGGACAGTGGGAGAAACTGAAGTTCTGATTAGAAATTTGGTCGGACACCAAAATTCAAGCCAAACTGGACATAACTACTGTAGCTATCAGGGCTACTGTATTTCAGCAATATGTAAGAATGCTGTATTAAAAACCGGAGCAATACATTAATAGCTGCCATCTTTTAATATGCCTTGCAGCATAAGCATCTACTTCACACGCCATATAAATGAACCGAGTTCACTTGAAAACTGCATTGTGAACATAAATGCACTCGGTCCTGAAAAAAATTAACATGACCAAAATAAACGAGCTTTCGCTTGCATCCAAACAGTCCCTTTGCTCGCAGATAAGTGTGAACCGCAAGCACATTGATACATTGTTTCAAACGAATAGAACCGCAAGCACATTGATACATTGTTTCAAACGAATAGAACCGCAAGCACATTGATACATTGTTTCAAACGAATAGAACCACAAGCACATTGATACATTGTTTCAAACGAATAGAACCGCAAGCACATTGATACATTGTTTCAAACGAATAGAACCGCAAGCACATTGATACATTGTTTCAAACGAATAGAACCGCAAGCACATTGATACATTGTTTCAAACAAATAGAACCGCAAGCACATTGATACATTGTTTCAAACAAATAGAACCGCAAGCACATTGATACATTGTTTCAAACAAATAGAACCGCAAGCACATTGATACATTGTTTCAAACGAATAGAACCGCAAGCACATTGATACATTGTTTCAAACGAATAGAACCACAAGCACATTGATACATTGTTTCAAACAAATAGAACCAGACCAAGGCCGTTTTGAATGCAGCCTTATTAAGAGCTGGCATGAGTGATCTCAAGGCTTTTAACATTTTTTTGAATGGTTTGATAGCCAGACCAGTACTGCTTAGCTTCTCATGTAAGCGTTCTCCCTTGCAGGGTAAAGTTTGTTTTGCCTTGTTAGAAAGCGAAATCTGTTTAATAATTGATCTCTAGTACTAATTACCAGGATGTTGCTCGATGTGCCAACAGTTTCTGGCCAGCTGCAAGCCAGACATAGAGCTGGACTGTAAAACTACAGGTATGGGGAGGCACATTCATTGTCTCCTCCGAAGGGCTACGTTCTAAGTTTGAATCTCTTCCTAGGCATGTTTTACAGTAATACTCATTCAGAAACATGTGACTCCTTTTAAAGCAATACACAACACATCTCTGTGAATGTGGGTGTGTTTTAAACTTTTTAGTATGGAATGTTAGTAACCTAGAAAGCCTGTATTGAGGAGCCACCCAATAGAGAGAGGTCTGTACATTTTATTTAATACATGAATACGCACCACAGATGCATTTACAGTATGATTTTTTTTGGGCTTGTTTTGTTTTTTCCCTGCAGATCTTTTAGGCATGAACCTGATCTAATACTGTTTAACATTGACAGTACCCAAAGTGTTGTCAGCTCCTGAACACAGGCATCTAGGATGTGACTGCATAACATGTTTTATTTAATTTAATTTTAAGGTATGTGTTTATTCGTCTAGCTAGATCTATTCTCTCTGTGTGTGATGGCAGATTATGGATTTGCCATCATACAGATTACAGACAAGTTGTATTAAGAGTAAACCTGCGATCTGCGGTACTTGCCCTGTAAAAGTTATCAAGATCAGACTGCTTGTGTAAATCCTGGTAGACCCTGATCTTCTGGTGGTTTACTGAAGACTGAGCTCTGCTCTCTAAGTATATTATTGTTGGAAATTACCAGTCAACACCTACAAATTAGAACCAGATGTTCTACCAGCGGCCAGTAAAAATATATTAATCAATAGTATTACTCTTGAGATGTAGATACAGTTTGGCCAGTGTGGAAAAGCACTTCCAGTTTGTCCACTCAAATTTGAATCTAATCCACACACATTTTTTTTCATTTAATGGAGGAGTATACTGTATTGTCTGTGCTGTTGGATACAGTGACACCAGGGGGGAGAGGCTAGTTGAAGAGTCTACAGACAGCCCTGAGGCTAGAGCACTACAATGCCTGCTGATTTGCAGTTTGACCAGGGCTGCCTTAGCTAAAACAAATGGTTCTCAAGTAAAGGTTGATTTTATAACTAAATCAACTTGAGATGAGGTGTGTTTTCTGTGGTTGAGATTTTAGATCCTGTGTACGTCTGTAGGTTGGTATCTCATAATGATGCTAATAGGCAATATATGAGTCTTGTAATATGAACTGAACACTCCTTTAGAATAACATGACATTGTAGTCAAATCTGAGGTGGATTTTATGGGACCATTTTACAGGACTGAGGAATCACGTTTTTATACACCAACTGGAAACGCCAACTTTCATTCAAAAGCAAGATGGTGGGGTTTATTTTAGTGATCAAAACAGTATCTTTAATACCATTGACCTAACCTTTTTAAACCTTGTGTCATTGTATTGTATCTATTAATGTTAATAAGTGGGTCAATCTAGCAACCTTAGGGGAGTAAAACCTACAGCTGCATTAATATAAATTAATATATAGAGCTGCCTCTGTTCAGATTATTAAAATAGATCCAGGTAACTCACATTCCACCTTGGTGTGGTGATTTTTATACAGAATGCCTCATACGCATGCTTTGGGAGGAGTGTTGAAAAGGCAACATGGTGTATGCCTCACAAGCCTTCTAGAAATGTGTATCCAAGACAGAGGACACAGAGATCTGTCAAGAAAAGGTCAGGGAGCCCTGATGTACAGTATCAAATGCACCACAGAATCCCCTGCCCTGTGTCGTCGTCCCCCAGCAGCAGCTGTTCTGTGACTCTATCTTATAAGTTGAGGTTTTTGTTCCATTTAGGAACTGAGATAGAAGATTCCAATTCTCATGAAGGATATCAGACTATTAAATGCTGTATACTTCTGAAGTTTTGAAAATGAACTGTTTCCATTACAAACCTATGGCAGCCTGGACCCCGACGACACCAAAATCATCCACCATCTGTACCCTGTGCTGGTAGTGAAGCTGTGCATAACGCTGGAGTCAGTCCCTGGAACAGAAGCCAAAGCTACTTCACTGGATGTCGGGGTGGAAGTGCCTTTCAGCATTGGTTTTATTTTAAAGAACGCTCTGGGTGCAGTGCAACACAGTACTGTTGAACATTGAAGTCTCAAGATGTTTAAACGTGAATGCATGCGTGAAGGACACATGTATCATATGATGAACTTTATATGCTTGGTAAATTAGTTTTAAGTTATTGGAATGAGATTGTATTCACTGCAGTAAGTGAACTAATATCAGGAACAGTATGGGGTAGAACTATTTGACATATATATGGTCTGTTTAATAAATTACTGTTTAAAGTACTGTTTGGTGCCAATACAAGTGGTTCAAATTTTGAAGTATTGTACTACTATGACTACTACTACTAAATAATAATAATAAAAAAAGGTACAGGCACTGAGCCAATTGAATGTGGGCACTACATTTGTAGTGAGAGATGTTAGCTTGTGAAAGTACCAACATTGAAATGCCATTTTGTGCGAACATCTTCCAGGTAATTCTGAAGCACAGTTTGTCCAAGCTGTTCCTCAGTTTTAAAATGGCTTTTGCTCTACACACTAACTCTAGCTGACTCAGAAGCTGCATGTTCCATTTATAACACCATTCATTGCCAATCTCCCTTGCAACTCTCTAAGACTGCAATATGAAATGTAGGGATTATGAACCAGAAATAGATTCTACATGTATTGAAATCAGAAATGGAAATGGTTTCATTTGTGTTTTATTTTTGACAGTATTTCTTGAACTGTTCATAAGCACTCTGCTGTCACTAAATACTGTATCAAGGTACAGTTTAACATAGCGTTTGTACTGCATTTTAGTTATTTTATCTTGACTCTGCTTGACAGCCTCTGACAGCACATTGTCCACCAACATGAAATGTATCAGCTGAACCTGCTCGAGGCACCTGTATTATGTCAATCAATTGCTAATAACCAGCTATAACCACGTGATTTTATTATTTTAATTTGTAGTGCACCAATTTTAGAAATAGGCTGCAGTTTTGTAATGTAATGCAGGAACCTTGATTAGTTTGTGCTGCACATGTTGTAGCCTTGCTTGAATAATTATCAAAGCTTGAGAAATCCGTGGCAGAGGTTGAAGTTCATTAGCTTCTTCATAGAAGCTTTTTAGAAGAGTCTATAGAGTAAAGACTAAATTTAGTTTAACAAATCCAGCAGGCGATGATGCAATACCATCGCAGGTCAGCCTGTGTTTTTAGGCATTTCATGTACTTTTATGGGATGTTCGGTGCATTTTACTGTGTGATAATCTTTAAAGACATGATGGCACAATTTAAATTTGGTTCCACACATCAGAAGTTGAAAATATCCGCCACACCCCCTGGCTTAACCACTGCCTGCAGCAGTGAGTGCCCACAAGTTTGGCGGTTTACTAGTATTCATTTCCACAGGGATTGAAAGTTGTATCGGTAGTAATACTAGTTCTGAATTTGGAGTAAGTGCCTCACGCAGGTGAGGTGCGTGTTCGGACATGTCCCTGTCTGGGAGTTGACCGAGATGTCAGGCGGGGGTTCTTGCTTGCTGTGCAGCATCATGTCCCATTCCTATCCAATCCTGTATAATATTTCTCTCAAATATCCTGTTGAGAATAAGCAAGGCACAAGTGCTACATTAATTGTTGTTTAATTGGCATTTTACCGCTTTTGTTATCCTTGCTTGTTTTAATGGGGAATGCACAGCCGAGATTCAGAGCTACGCAATATTGCAAAATAACTGCATCCTGGCAATCTGAATTCTCAATGGCTACACACTTGGCCTGGTTTTGTCATGGATCATTTTCATTGACTTAATTAGGTCTCATAATTGAAACTCCAAGTCTCCCTGATGCAGTAAATGCTACCATGTACATATTCTGCTTGGGAAGTTTATTAATAATCTGCAGAATTAAGAAAATATATATTGTATGAAAGGGTAATTGTTAAATAAATCAACATGGACAAATATTTTTGAAAGGGGATACTTATATATATTCGGTACAGTAACAATTAGATATAGTTTCTTTTTAATGCATAATTAAATATTATTTTACACCTTAAGAACAATGCCTGCAGTGTCTGGATGTTTCTGTACTTGGTAAAATCACTGCCCAGTGATAATATACAAGGACCACAATCATTGGCCATAGAAAACCCTGTAGAATGGCACCTACTCTATACCTGTACAATATTGTTTTCTATCTGCGATGGCCACCACTGGTATTGAATGGTAGAACCTGCTGGGCTTGCTGGGACTGTTGCAGCTGTGAGTTCACCACAGTTCTCCCTGCCTGTCCGTGCACACTCTGGATATCCTACCTCCCTGGAGGTAATCATCCCTGTTTCTGACCTAGTTGGGTGACCACAAAGTCATTCTAAATGAGATCCAGATGCTTGCAGTAATCGCCATATGAAGTGTAGGTCCCCCTACTGGTAGAAATCCAGACTGCAGCACTGCAATCAATGTAATTAGTATTAATGCACTGCAATCAGTATTAATGTAAAGCATTACTGGAAATCTGTAGTGAAGTCTAATCTCTGGAATGGCCCTAGAGGCTTTATTTTTAAGAGATCCACTTATAACATCACTAATTTGAGCGGTCTTGGATATATGGAAGTGAGTGCTTACCAATACCGTCTACAGTCATATACAGTAACCGACTTGCAACAGTGAGATGCGTCTTATATATAACAGAATTCATGTGATCCATTTGTACAACAGTTTAGTGATATATTTTGCAAGTGTCTCATGTGAGACAGCACCCATTGGTAGCGGGCTTGTATCTCGCACAGTGTTAGTTTACAGCCGTTTGTGTGAAATTTATATTGTAACACACATACTTTTAAAAGGGGAAACAAATTAACTGCTTAACCTCTAGATGGGTGGTGTTTTAAAGGACATGTTTAGGGTCTCAGCAAACATATATTAAAGGCCATAACATAGGTAAGGAATAGGTGTCCTTCATGCAATTATGCTTTTGTACATAAGCCAGAACCTGTTGCAGAAGCAGGAACATTGTGCTTCGTAAAAAGCAAACAATTAAAGAATCAAGCCTCCAGCAGCACAAGGATGACTGTTTTTTTAAGGATCTGTCATGTCTTGAAGGAACAATCTGTAGATTCTCATCACAGCCTCTGCAGTGACTGGTACAGTGAAGCATTGGGCTCCCTGGTGTCTCTGGATTTTCTGTGAAGAAAAGCTACTTATTAATCATGTCTCTGAGGGGCTGTGTGAACCAGGACTGGAGGACGTTCTAAATGTAGAGCATCCCAAACACCCAGTTTGTTGCAGATGAATGGTGCTGCTTATTCATGCTCATAAGATTCAACAGGATTTCTGGCAGCAAAAAGTGCCTGTTGGATACCTTGTTTTTAACAAGAGAAATATTTAAGGGTATGAGGTGTCAGTCTGAAAATGATTGTCTCTGTTAGTGTGGGGCCTTGTTTGTTTGTGATGACTGGTTTGGAAAGAATGAAACCTGGTGATTTTTTATAACTGACTACTTCAGCTGGTTTTGGATCCTAGCAAGACCTCTGTTGTTCTGCAGGTGCAGTTACAGTTATGGTCATTTTTATTGTGTGCATTGCATACAGATGTCCTTGCCAAATACTGTACTGTGTCATAGGACTTCATTGCTTAATTTGACTTAATTTATTTAGGACTGACCATGAACAGCCAAACCTGGAATGATTAAACCCCAGTAATCCAAAGGAGAAAGTTGATGATATCAATGTGTATTTTCTAAAACACAGTACAACTGACATTACTGAAATATGGTGCTTCAACATTTTACTCTGGCTCTTTTTTTAAATAATTGTGTTTGGCCCCTTGACCCACCCTAACCTGCCTTAACCAGAGGTACTTTATAAAGTGTAGAACTTTGCTCACGGGCAGCAGTGTTTGAAATTGGAACATGACCCTTTCCCTGTGCTGTGTGTTGCCATTTGTCTTATGAATGCAGCGTGTTTGCTTTAAGTATGTTGATCTGTTTTCTTGTGATTTTGTTTGCTAATATGTACCAAATGAATTGTGAAACGTACTGGCATGATGCTGAACGTGATGACCAATGACACTAATGGCTGCCTGTAGTCCTCCAAATGGTTCTTGATTTGATGAAGAAATAGAAGTATAATAGCCACAGATTACTGAATGAAAGGATACCTGGTTTGCAGTTTTCCAGACATTTTTCAAGCCAGAAGCCGAGGGCCAAACAAAGTGCATAATAACCGTTGGAGAAACAGTCCACAGGTTTCCAGTATGAAAACATTCCACAGGCATTAATGGGTTAAATCTCTTCAGTCTGGAAGAGAAGTGTGTCAGTTTGCACATGCCACCTACAGCACTTTCTTATGTTAATACTACCAATGATGAATCCTTGCATCCTAATGCATTTCCCTGAAGAGCAGACAATTTGAGTGAAAGCAATCTCTCTGTACCTGTGTCTCAATATGCCAGTGCAGACAGATGAGGGAGAGGTGTTGTGAAGATGGCACGAATAGAACAGTGATGTATTGTACTTCTGTAGCTCTTGTATAGAATATGTGATTTTCCCCTCTGTATTTATCGAGTGAGCAACATCATGAATCTTTGATTTATTCAGATACAGTATTTAGGATGAGGAATAACGCTGCTTTTACTGAATGATCTACCATTCTCCGATACATAGTGTCTGATGGCATAAAGGTGATTTAAAATAGTACTGTAGTTGATTTGTCATGTTAAGATACTAACATGTCTGTTTCTCCTGCCTTTCTCATTTAACTTGTGGGATATTAACTGCTGTGGCAACCACTGTGCGTTGTTACACAAAGCAGTGTTGTGTTACGAAGAAAAGCCTTGTCCACCTGTACATGAATGTTCTCCTTTGATAGTGTATTATTGTAGCTGTTGAAAAGCCTCTTCAAATTTAATGCAGCGTCCCAAAGCTAAGCCTTGTTAATGTGTGAAGCTCTGAACACTGCCGCTCATACCCCCTCTGCGGGCTGAAGGGTGACCTTGTCAGAGAGACCCGTGGCCAGTCAGCTGTAAGCAGACGCCTCAACATATTGACCACACATAATTGAATCGATGGAGGCTGGGGAATGTCGGATAAAAAATAAAATGACAGTTGGATAGCGTGATGACACTACATCAGAGAGACTTGAATTGTAGAGACAGGAGCAGTTACTGGAAGGGGCAGGGCGTGGCAGGGAAAGGTTTGCAGCCACCGGTCTTATTGATCAGATCTGTCAAATGAGCAGAAGGGGTCTATCCTCGCTACTGAAGGCATATACTATAGTGTGTTTTTTTTTGTGTGCTTTGCCATACTTCTCTGGGCTTTTACAATGCTTACCTATGTTTTTCTACATGTTCACTTTAATGCTTACCTGTGTTTTTCTACATGTTCACTTTGCTTTGTTACACTTTGCTATACTTTTTTGCTTTTATTACGTCCCTTAACTTTTTATAAGGGATTGTACTGTCTCATGAAGGTTACTGATCTGGTTGAAAGAACTTTTTGTGGTTCTAATTTAAAATTAGACAAAGTGAATACACCTACACAACATTGACGTACCTTAATAACATTTCAGCAGAATAATTACTTTTGCATATATACAGAAAGTATTGTTTTGACTGAACTAAAGTAATTACAATGTGTCTTTCTACTGCATTATGAATTTGTACTGGAGGGTTTTTTAAAAAAATAAAAGGCTGTCTGTCTGGTTTGTTAATACATCACACTTTTGAGATGAGGAAAATGAGGATCAAATCTAATCACTGCTGTACAGTATGTATGTGTTTTGATATGCACACCTTTTGAACATTCATTGTTCCTTTTGTGAAATGTTCCATTTTAGTGGCCTACTGTACTGTAGGAAGGGTAGCAACATTATCATGTGTTTGTGTTTCCAGTTGGGGAAAGTAGGCTGCCTTAAACTACTGTCTTCAATCATTTTCTCTCCACTACCAGCATGGCTGCACATAGATTGCAGATTTTTAAAAAGTACTGCAATTCCTCCTGTTGTCTGTCAATTTGTGTGCTATGTTTGGAAAACCAGTATTTTGACCTAATCCACACTCTGTTTCCTCACAAAATGAAATCTGTCGTTCTATCTTGATATGCACTGTGCCTCTAGCTTTATATCTTGATATGCACTGTGCCTCTGTCTGTCTTTTTCTCATTCATAAAAATTGCATCTCTCCATGTGCCTTGAGGTATCTTGTTTAGTCTTGCTTGACTGACAGTCAAATGCCTTTCTAGGGGGTTGTTGAGACTGGGCTGCAGGTGATTGGGAAGTGTTAGCCAGTTTCATTGCATTACAATGGATGTGGAATGAATTGTGTATCTGGGAAGGGAACGTTTTCAAAAACAAACTATTTGTGGGTTTCAAATGAAACAAAAAATATTGGGAACCCAGGTGAGGGTTGCGTTTTCTGTATAATTCTCCTGCCTCGATTTTAATACTTTTAAAGACCATTTAGGTTCTGTTTTGAATTTTGTTTTAAATTCATGGGTAATTTTATCAATGCAAAACTCAACCTAATAATTGATTCCTCTTTGCAAATGATTACAGGATATTCTGTGGGATTATTATTGAATATGTGTAGAAGTAAGGTCTTTAAAAAAACAATTCTTGGCTTGTCAAATCTTTTGTTGGTAATATAAAGTGGTGCCATAGTGACACACCACAGCAATGCCATTATTCCTTAAATAACATACAGGTCTTGGAGGCCAGAATTTTTTTTTTACAGGAGAAATGTTTCTGTGATGAATAGCATTAAAGACCCAGTCCCACTTTTTCCTTTGTGTCAGAATCCCTTATTTTCAGTAGAGAAGGTTATGTTGTTTTTACATGTCCTTAAGAAGAGAGGCATCTGTGGAATTCAAAATATCACAAGGAAAGAGAAATAATTAGGGCAAGATATCACTGCTTCTGGTAGAGCTCCCGAGCATTGCATTGTGGTGTTGCTTTGGGGTCATTTAGTAGTAAGTTGTAATAAGAATAAGCCTGCATTAATTTTTTGATAATTTATAGAAACTACTATACACTGATATTGTAATTGCAAGAGTGCTACACATTTGAATACACAGTTTGTAGGTACTTTTTATGTAATTTGAAATGTTTCTGTATGTTTTATGCAGTCCATGCTGACAACAGAAGAAACAAGATCAGAATACAACCAACTTCATTATACAATAAACATTGCTGTTTTCTCAAGTAGATGGTAAAATGTCTTAACTCTATCACAAAATTGTCATTTATAAAGTTTTGAAGCCTAGGGTATGTTTGAGTGCCTAAAAGCTAAAGAAAATATGACAAGGAAGATAGTACAGAGTAGTCGGGAAGATATTAAAACTGGATTTGTAGTTTTGTAGCGGTGTGAAAAATCGCAAGTGAAACCTTTTATCTTAAACAAAACTGGAGAATTCACACAAGCACAAAGTGGCTGTGGTAAAAATGAGTTAGATTTGTGAATACTCCATTTCAAGTACATTTCTCTTAAGAGTCAGACTGCAAAAATTGGTACCTGAAAAAGCACTTGGTGAGGCGAGTTCAAATTTTAGTGAGACTTGACATGTCGCTAAACAACAACGTTCTCCATTGGCTAGCTTGTGTAACCACTGTGTCTGTTTGCTGCTCATTTAAACTAGTTTGTTACATTAACCATTTGTTCCCTCAATGTCTTGCCAATAGAGACTCTTCTAAGGACAAACCACTGAATAACAATGGCTCTCCCCTTGGCATCCATTTTAAAAGACCACGTTGCCTTGGACTGAATAAAAACATACAGCTGTACGTAATGGCTATTGTGCTGTCATACATTTTAGATGTTGTTGTTGTTGTAGATGTAAAAAGTTTCCAATAAGCATTAAAAAAAAAAAAAGTGGCTGCCATTTTCAAAGGTCATTCGCCTTATTGTGCCAAAGAACTTTGCCTCTAATCACCTATTTGTGAAGAAAGACACTAGTCTGGAATTTGTAGTGATAGGATAAGTGGTCTTTGAAATATGTCTCTCTGTTCTTCTAAACAGGGCTTTTCTTTGGTGTATAATTGATTGCCATTAAATTCTTATACCATTTATAATTTAATAAGGACTTCCATGCCTCAAACCATGCTTTTCTGTAGTCCTTTAATGATCAGCTGGGAACTCGTGTTGGTTAAAAAAGATTTGGGGGTGACGTGCAGTGCTCTGCATATTCCTGTACACCACAGTGGGAGGGGCTGGTTTTGTATGGAACCTAGGCTTCCATGAGCACATGAGGCACAGTTCACATCTGTTGTACGGCCTATTAATGAACACAACTGCTTTCCATGTAATTGTATTGTCAGATCAATAGGAGCCAGTGAGCTGGTGAAAGTTATCTGTAGTCCAGGAGCATTCAAGTGCCTAGAAGTGCATTCTAGTTGGTTTTGGGTAGATAATTACATTGGCTTGTTGGTTAACCATCTATACTGCAGATTTTATGACCAATTTAGTAATTAGCTGAGTTTTATAAAGCAGCGTTTTAATTTGCTCTCTGTGTTACAGACTGTGCTTGGTAGACAGTTGACCGGGCAAAGTGTCTGAATGCAAGACAGTTTTGTTTGCATGCCAGTGACACGATACGAGGTGTTGGCATTGACTCTAAATCCAATACCTTCACATGCAGTCTGCAACATTACTGTGGGCGGTGCACTAAATTCAAACAGCTTTTCATTGTGTGCCTTATGATAAGATCTGGCATTATTCAAGTCGATTCATTGATTTCTTTTGTTTTCTGGTATTCTTTAGATCAAAGAGGTCATAACGATAATTCCTGATTGTGGGTGTGCAAGTGAAAATTTATTTTATAACAAGATAAATATGTCACACAAATACTTTTACATAAATACAAACATTTATGGTACATTTTAAAGATACAATATCCCACAATCGCACTGTTGTACAAACAATAAATAGTTTCCCCTGGTATCTGTTTTACTACATTCTAAACTTTTTCTATGAACTTGTTGGCTGTCCTAGTACCCCACCCAAAATGGTTGTTTAGACTGAAACATTCTTGCTACCCCTGTATCTGTTGCTTTATGTGCAATTTGTAAAAAGTGGAGCAGTGCAAAATGAGCTCACAAGCAAGACAACTGGAAACTGCTCTGCCTCAGATAGGTGGTTACATTTTAGTTGTGAGTTGGTGAGTGAAGGAGTTAATTTTATAGAGTAATACACATATGGTAAAAAAAACATTCTTTGCAGCCCCCACAATAGAGAGATTATGACTAAAATAAGATAAACAGTAAATGCAGTACTTTGACCTATGTATTATACACACTGTCCTTGAGACTCCAGGCCTTTTTGTGTGTTGTGATGAGTTTCCAACAACAATACATTAAGTTAATAGGATATGATGTACTGTAGCTGCAAGCTGAGGTATAATAGCCAAATCCGACACACTGTCATTGCTAACTGCCCTACAATAAAAGCAGCGCGTTCGTATAAAGATTGAAACAGTTGGATGATTTCCATAGTGTAGCTGCACTGAACAATTCTTCTCTTTTTAACCTGTGTGCAATATGAGGCTCTCCCTTTAAAAAAAAAAAACTCTTCGAAAACAATTAACATTTGATTATCGTTTTAGATAAGTTTTAATTCCTGCATTTGTAGCCCAAGCCTTTGACACACCATGGGCATAAGGTTGACCTGCAGTAGAGAAAGGGACACATTTTATAGTGTTTGAAACATTTACCCTTATTAAAACCAAACATCAAGCTGAAAGAAATAGCACAACAAAAATGGAATCTGTGATAATGATGCTAAAAATGACTATTCCAGTAGAAATTGATTGCAAAACCTTGAAGGCCTCCTATTTACTGCAGATGTTTTACATCTCTTATTGTCTTTTGAGGTACGACACTGAATACCAACCCTGAGGTAACTCTGAGCTCCAGTACTTGTTACAATAATCTGTGGTTTACTGTATAGTATTTGCATATATTGTTTCATTCCTTCCATGTCCTCTTCAAGCTGTAAAGCGTCTGTTTGATTTGTTAATTGTAAAGCTCTGACGTGGGTCATGTGAATAGTCGGTGTGTTGCTGCAGGCTCTGTGGATGGTTGATAAGTGATGCACATGGATCTGTGTGACAGTGGCACTGCAGGATTGAAGTACTGAACAGCTGTGGGAACACTGTCACATGGACGGTAATTATTTCTCCTGCTTTGTTCTCCTGAGTATTTACTGTATAGAGAATGGAATCTTAGGAGTTTGAAGAAAAACAGCCTGAGAATCAAGCTCATGCTGAGGTGAGGTACAGTCAGGTCCTCCGTGATTACATTTTTTGCAGGCGATTGGATTGAAGCAGTGTTCACAATAACGTTTTCTTTTTCCTTTCTTTCCTATTGGTGACTTAAGCTGACAGAAATAGTTGTTTTTCAGCTTTGGCTATTCTCTTTCAGCACCTTCGCAAAAGGACAAGCCTGCTATTAGTTATTAAGTAGTGAGTGTTAATTAGTTATTAAATAGTGTCTTAAATGGAAACAAATTATACAGGTGTATTGAGTGAGTTATTTCTTCTAGACGTTTTGGAGTGGAGTTGTTTTTCGTTGGCCTCTTACAGGTCTGCAGTGTTGAACGAGCTAAGGCAGGAAATGGTAGTACTGCACAATCCTGTAAGTGTATTTTTTTGTGTATAATACACTGGCATTACTAGCATGGCAGTCTCTGATACTCCAGATTTCTTTAGACCAGTCAAACGTGTAAAATCACAGGGCTCGTGGAAGGTAGGTTAGGTAGGCCCTGCTAAAGCTGTTCTTCACAATTTCCCCTGAAAGAAAGAAAAACTCCTGTTAAGCTGCACCAGCTGTTTACAAAAGAAGTGTCAGGCTAGTTGTGTTAAATGTTACAAAGGTATAGCTTTTTGCTTTATACTTTAACTACTCGCTATTGAGAGTTGTTGTTACTGAAGTTTTATTTGCAACTTTTATGGAAAAACAAAATTGTGCCATTAATTCTTCGATAGCAGACCACAATCAAAACCAAAAACTGATTTTGAATGGAGTCAGATGGAGGACGTTACCTTAAACAGTGAAGGAACGGAGAGGTGTTAAATCTTGAAACAAAGAAGAAAAGACATGTTCTTTTGGCAGAAATGAGGAATTTAACCATTATACTATCGGGGAGTTATGTGAATGAATTTATCGCAAGTAAACAAAAGTGTGATGCAGCTAGATACTGTATATGTGACCTTTTGAGTTGCTTCCAGTTCCAGACTGCAGATGCTACTTGTGGTAGGCCGATATGGGAACAAGATGAGATTTGAGTTTTACAGACTGGTTTAATAGTGCAGGTGGCAGACGTGGGAGTTCTGTTTTTGTCATCCTGTAGATGTACTTGACCAGTGAATGGTATGTATTCACTCCAGTGTGCAATTGGCCTATTGGTGCCAAGATCACGCTACCCAAGTGCCTGCTGCCCCAAAGCCAGCAACTTAAATCAGATACTTTTATGTTGACATCCCTCTCTTGTGTTTTAAAGTTTGCTGTTTTAAGGTGATTTTTTTTTTTTTTTGTTTTAAAGACAGAAGATTTTTTCAAGTGTGTTTTTTTTTTATATACAGTATTTCCAAAATGTACTCTAGTGCCTTTTTCCATTTGCCTTGAGAGTTAGTTTAATTTAAAGTGATCTGAAATCGACCTGCTGTGTTTCCAGATCAGTATCGAGGTGACCTGATCTGGTGCGCTGACAGTGTTATGGGAAGGATGCTAGAGGCAGGTTTTTAAACCAGCATTGCAGAAAGACTTAGTGGGAGTGCTTGACATGTCTCTCTGCACAGTTCCTGGCTGCAGCCCATATCCTCTCACTATATGAGGTACATTTAAAAGAGAATGGCACGTTATACATTTTTCTTCAATGTAAGCCCACTTTTTTATTGTCTACTGACCTTCTGCACTTTTGTGTCTGCACTTTCATGCGGTTCAGCATCGTCTTACCTGAAAGTTTGTGCATAACAAGCTGGAGTCCCTGTCTAAGAGAGAGCATGAAACCCGGCTAACGTCTGAACCCATTCTCCTCTCTCACAGCAATGTTAAGTCAGGTCAGATTGACCTCATGATAGCACAGCTCACTGTGACAACTAATTCTCTGCTCTCTCTGCTATTCCCACACCACTGCAAAGTGCTTTCAGACAGCCTCCTTTGTATGGTAGTGGTACATTTCATTGTGTTTTTATTGTTGGCTCCTAAGGATGTTAAAGCTTTTTGTCGGCAGTGCTGTCAAAATGGACGACCGTCAATTGCTTTAGAAGGATATAAATGGGTGACATTCTTTCTTTTAATTCCTGGCTGTGATCATTGTGTTTTAGTGTAGGGCAATCGAGGCTGTATTGCTGTGGGTATAAATATTGGATGATGACATAATGGTCAACAGTCAACAGAAAATGGTCAACAGAAAATAAAATTAAATTAAATATAGCCAAAGAATTATTGAGTTGTGTTATGTTTTGTGATTAAACTGTGCAGCTAGATTTTGGACTATGGACAGTGCATACATCATTTTTTCTTTTTTTAAATCGCCTCCTGTTGGTTGTGGGGAAGGCAGCACTTACTGTAACCTACATTAGCTTACTGCTTTGTAATACACTGTTTTACCACTATTTAAGATGTTGTTTCTTGTATCTTAGGTGAGCCAAATATCATACGCATAATTACACCAACAGGAGAACAAGACAAAAGGGATTTGTAAGCACCTCAGTGCATTTTACTGTCTTTCCATAATACAATATCATGTACTGTGAAGAATTCCCATAATACTGAAGGAGGGTATAAGAACTACATAAAGGCTGTGGCCAACAAATAAGCATGGATACTGTTCTTTGTCTGATGGTGTGCATCTAATGCCTAAACCCTTCCTATTCACAATGAAAAAACCTGGATGATTAGTGGGGTGTAGATTTGCTGTGGTAAAGATTCCTAAAGTGACTCTTTATTCAAGCTATTGCAGTTACAGATTGCATAAGGTCACCACCCAGCCTAAGACCCACTTCTGTGTGGCTCTACTGTGCTACATGTAGCCGTACAGTAGGTATTCTCTATAGTATGAGTGGGAGCCCCCAACAAAGCTCACGACTGGAATGCTCTAAATAACTTTTTTGTGATCATTTTGGTAATGCTCTCTTCAACACTGTCATAATATATGTTAAATTATTCTGTACGTGGTGATATCAGAATTGAGTCAGTTCTGTCTGTGGTAAAATTAATTCATGTTGGAGAGGTACTCAAGGGATACAAATTATTTATTACCTGCTACATTTGTTGTAACAATAGACATTTGAGCCCTGGAATAAATGTGGAGCTAATTTTGAGCTTCCTTGTGAACGGACGTACGAACACAGGCATTATGGAGAACTCAGACCCTCAATTTTGTATTTTTTCTATTATTATTATTTATTTAGCAGACGCCTTTATCCAAGGCGACTTACAGAGACTAGGGTGTGTGAACTGTGCATCAGCTGCAGAGTCACTTATAACTACGTCTCAACCCGAAAGACAGAGCACAAGGAGGTGAAGTGACTTGCTCAGGGTCACACAATGAGTCAGTGGCTGAGGTGGGATTTGAACCGGAGACCTCTTGGTTGCAAGCCCTTTTCTTTAACCACTGGACCACACAGCCTCCTACCTTCTAATATCAAGTAGTTTCTATGATGGAATAAATCTAGTTACAATAGACCCAGCAGTTTGCCGTGATGCAATAACACCGAGCTACATCACCCTCTATGACTTGTGATGGTTGTCCTTGAACCTTGTTGCCCATTGTTTGGTGCTTCTCCTTGCCAAGTTCAAGTCTCTGCAGTAAATGTTTTCACAGTAAAATTGTCAAGTATTGTACAGTATATACTATACTGGTACCAAAACCATATGTAGCCTCCTGCAAGAGACCGATAGGAAGATATTGGATATTTATGGACAATTTGCAATGTGCCTTTATTATGTTCAGTTTATTAAAACTTACTAACATAGGCTAGAAAGTTTGACTTTTAATCTGGTCATAAAATCTTAGTTTAAATGATGTTCTATCCCTTGCCACCCCCAACCCCTCACCCAAGCTTGTGCACCTCCTGTATGTGTGTAAGTTCAACAGCCTATATATAATCACTATCGGGTTGGAAGAAGTGGGATAAAAAGAACTGCCTTGTTCAGCAATTCTATTGTACTGTATGTCTCCATGGTCATTGTCCAGATGCTCTCCAAACCTTGTGAGCTGGGGTGTGTTGGGCCTGGAAAGCAGAACTGGGAGATGGTTTTTAAAGCAGGTGGTTTCACTTTACACATTTGGCAGCACTGCCCTGTTATACTTTGCAGAAGCAGGAATATAACATCTAAGCCAACGCAATAAACAATGAGAAGAATCTCCACCTACTTCAATTTGCTTGTCTGGGATACAGTAATTGGAGTAAATCATCTGTACTTTCTGTTTACAAATGATTTAACAATGGCAATGCGCTAAACAGGACCAAAACCAGATTCTGCTAACTAAATATTGGCAAGAAGTGTGTGTGTGTGTTTCTCTATAGTCCAATGGTTGTCACTGTCCAGGTTTTTATTTCAACCAAAAGACCAGAGTAAAAGACTCTGAGAATTTAAAGGAGGCTGTGTGGTCCAGTGGTTAAAGAAAAGGGCTTGTAACCAGAAGGGCCCTGGTTCAAATCCCACCTCAGCCACTGACTCATTGTGTGACCCTGAGCAAGTCACTTGTGCTCCGTCTTTCGGGTGAGACGTAATTGTAAGTGACTCTGCAGCTGATACATAGTTCACACAGCCTAGTCTCTGTAAGTCGCCTTGGATAAAGGTGTCTGCTAAATAAACAAATAATAATAATAATAAATATATAACTGCAGTGCTCTATGTACTTCAAACAGTCGTACAAAATTCAAAATAAAAACCTACACTGTTTCAGTACTTGAGGACCTGGATTGACAACCACTGCGGTTACTGTAGGCTGACCCTTAAAAGGATGTGATGAGTATCTTATTTATTTAATAAAAAATGTATACAGGGTAGATTAGCCTGCTGGGATGTGAATGGGATATAAATTGATAATGATGGTGATAATTACTGGAGACCTCATCTCTAATGCTCAGCTCTGCATGGAGTATCTCATCATTTGACCTTTTTAATTATGAACTTTTTCTGTGAGGTTTCGTCATTCACCTCTTTTCCATTCCATATGCTGCAGACGGCTCTTGTTGAGCAAATGTAATATCTGACGCAGTGTCTGATTCAATTTTAAAGTGCCAGTGCTGTGGATTACCGTCTGATATTGTTGGCTCAAAACTAAGATTAATGCTTAAACACAACTCTGTTGAACGTTTCTTTTTTTTGGACCACTTTTTTGTAACTGCTGTCCTCCAAATTACAGAACAGGGTACCTGAAGTGCATTTCCACCAGTTCTGGCAGTGGGTTACTCGCATGTGTCCTTTCCTCTGTGTTGCTCTACAGGTGTTGTAAGTAGGAGCTTCCTCGCCACCTGTCAAGATGGTGGCCCTGTCTCTGAAGGTTTGTGTCCGGCAGTGCAATGTGGTGAAGACCATGCAGTTTGAACCCTCCACTGCAGTGTATGATGCGTGCCGGATAATAAGAGAGCGTGTGCCCGAGGCTCAGACTGGACAAGGTAAGAGTTCGTAGGATGGGAAAATAACCCAAATTACTCTTTAATTATTGATGGGTATAGAGTGGCTATGAGGAGTCAGTCAGTTTTTTAAAATGCTTTTTGTTTTAGTCTTGCAATGTCATAAATAAATGACGTATTGACTATTATTGATTAATAAAGGAACATCATGTAATTAATAGAAATAAATTATAATTAAATTCTAAGTTATTGATTCTCTTTCATTTACTAAGATTAACTTGCAAAATAGAATTGTAACTATCTGTTCCATCAGGTCAGCCTATACAAAGCAGGCTATTCTGACTGCTTTGTAAAACTGTCAACTCCAGACGCCTGCTGGTCTACAATATAAGCCCCCAGCGCTGTACAATTATAAACATCCCAGACATGCAATGCCTGTGGAACTTTACCCTATAATGTGAAGAAGTTAATCATTTGAAGCGTATTCTGTTTGATTTCCTTGACTTTTTTTTTTTTCAGTTAAACTGTTGAAATTAATTAAAAGTTTTAATTGGGTTTTGGAAAAGGAGGGCTAAAGCACTGTGTTGCACACAGGAGTTTAACATTAGTTTAACATTTTGATGCTGTGTGAATGGAATTACACAAACTAAGTTTAAGAAGCACCTCTGCTTGGCTTTTCAATACCGTAGGATGTTATTTTTAGCTTGGACTCGCAGTTGATGGTGCATTTCAGTATTATATTATGTGTTTTTGCTTTTCTCAAATGTTTGTTTCATTTTCTTAGAACTTGTAAACGACTCTATTGGATTCATTTGAAAATGTGTTCATGCCTTCAGAATAGTGGAGGACTGGCGCACGAAACCTGCATGCTCTGATTTTAAATACTGCAGCATAATAATTTGAGCATCGGTGTGATTTTGTCAGTCATTCACCACAAAGACAAACATTTGCAAACAGTTCATTTACTTTGGAAAATGTCAAATACCTCTCTGTTTCGGAAACCACAGTATGGCATTTGTTGACATTCATCAGAGAAGGGTCATGATTGATCGTTCATAAAAGTAGGCTGACTTCCTGTTTCATGGTGGAGATGTCTGGTACAGTAAGCTTGAAGAGAGTTGATCGGGTCTCTGGGATTAATGCTCTGTCTCCTGTGAGGCAATTATCAAGAGAAGGACCATCAAACAGATGGTCTGAATAAGAAATGTGACACCTCCAATAGATCACTACCTCCACATCATACACTGGTGTTACTGGCTAGAGTGTGTCCCGAAGCTGCCGTTACTGTAGACGATACAGGATTCCCTCTTGAGTCTAACTCATGACACGTTTATGATCTTTGAAAATTATGTGAATTACAGGAATAAAGAGACGAATCGACTTGATCGGATAGCTATCATCATTCTGGTTACTTGTTCCATTGATTTATTCAATAAACTTTGTGGCCGTATCTCCATATGTACCATGTGTAAAATGTGGTGGTCTTAGGGGGTACAATGCAAATGTCCTTACTGTACACACTCACAAACTGATGGTGAAAGACAAGGAAGTTGTAGCGCTAGTCTGTCAAAACTGGCACATTTACCTGTCAGTAAACCAACACAAATAGATTGTCACCCTGGTGATGTATGTAGGCTACACAGTTACATTACTGATTGTACTGTATGGGATTAGGTTTGGTGGGATATTTTACATGTGTTCTAACATACAAAAGACAAGTGCTGAGTACACCCAAAGGCTGGGCTGTAGCTATATGAGTAAAGGCATGGCCAATAACCCAATAATACTATTGTGTCAATCTGGCTTGTTTGTACGGTACTTGTGAGGTAGCTCATTGGTTGGTTGTCTGTGCTCTTTTTCACTGTACTTTTGGGTTTGTTGAAACACTATCAGCATGATCGAATCAAAGTGTCTTCATGCTAATTTTATTGGATTAGATCAAATTACATGTTGCTACACAACACTATTCTGGCTAGTGTCAGCACAAATGTATAACACTTGATGTATACCTTTTGTTAAACATATCTAATTCAGTTTGATTTGACGTACATTTTGCCTACTGTTGTATGTTTAATGTTTAGATTTAATCAATAACAGGCAGAAAATGAGCTACTGTTGCTTTTACTAAATGTAATCTGTATTGAACAGAACTTTGGAAAACCTACATTGTTCAACATGAAGGAGAGAATTGCATTTGGGCTCTTGTTAGGAGATTATCATTATGATTTAGTTTATAGTGTAAATTTAATTGCCTTATCTAATATTGATCAGAACTATCCCAATGCACCTTGTGTGCTTTCATTGTTGGTTTATTATTTATTAATTTTATTACATTCAGTCAAGAAAGATATAGCTGTCAATGTAATTAAAGACCAATGCTCTTGAGCTCTAAGGACTACATTGTTATAGAAGTAATTGATCTAACTAAATAGACTAGTTCAAGAAATGTGTACTTTATTATTTATAAAAACATATTCCCTTGTTTTGCAGCATCCGATTATGGGCTGTTCCTGGCAGATGAGGATCCTCGAAAAGGAATCTGGCTGGACTCTGGGAGGACCCTGGATTATTACATGCTACGAAATGGGGTACGTTGGCTTCTTTTTGTGATGGAAAAGCTATTTCCTCCATCCAGGTTCTATTGACGTGTTTACAAATAAAACACATTACTTTACCTTTGCTGTATCCCAAGTGTTCCGTATCATAGCTCTACATTTTTCAAGAAAAGCTGAAACTGGAGAATTTATTTTTCAACACTTACCTGGTAGCGTTCGGCGGGAGAATGCATTTCTCTTTTTTTAAGCATCGTTTTGTATCCAGATTATGCTCCCTTCTGCAAAAATGCAGGTGCTGTGATTGAAATGAGTGGTGGATTGTGGGTACAGAAAACGAGCCTTGCTGTAGGATGGAGCATCAAAAGAATTGAGATTATGTTGAAAAATATATCATTGCAACAGAGACAATACGGGTTCCATCAAAGGTAAAGTAATGCCCCTATTGTAAACTCTGCAGTCCTTTCGGGAAACACTAATTCATTGAGTGCTGTTCTGTTTTTCATCAACAGTAGTGCTCTTGAAGAATTAGATTTGCACCGAGAGTGCACAGGGGCTACTGCCCCAAGTTTTTTGGGTTGCAAAAAAACTGCTTACAAAAAAAGTGAAGCTGGTGCTTTGTTATTTAAAAAGTAGTTATCAGGAACACTGACTTCACTTAGGATCTAGGCCAGATGTTTGGTTCTGTATTGCTGGGGTAGCCTTGTGCAACGTGGGGGCGTATACTGTAGACCAGCAGGCGCCTGGAGTTGACACATCTCAAACATGAAAAAACACAAACAATTCAAGCTTGATGCTTCATAAAAGTAGTTGCTGAATAAAAAAAAAACAATACCTGGATTTTTAATTCTGAACCCTGTTTGTTGTCTAGGATATTCTGGAGTACAAGAAGAAACAGAGGCCTCAAAAGATCAGGATGCTGGACGGTGCAGTTAAAACCATCATGGTGGACGACTCAAAAACTGTCGGAGAATTGCTTGTTACTATTTGCAGTAGAATAGGTGGGTATTTTAAATTTCAATTGTGTATGCAGGAAAGCTTCAACTGTTACAGAACATCCTGCAGTGTTTACAAGAAACGCATTATTTTACCTCTGCTGTATCCTGTGCTCTCCGTATTACTGCAATATATCTTTAAACATAATCCTGACTGTTTGTTTTTCAATATTCTTATTCACACATCGTGGGTCTTAATCTTTTAATTGTTTGTCCAGAGAAAGGAGAATTTATTTTATAAACGTTGCGGAGTATCCAATTCATGCTCCCTCCTACAACAATGTTCATTTTCTCACCCACAATGCACCACTCATTTCAATCTGAGCACCAGCATTGTTGCAGGAGGGAGCGTGATCTGAATATGCAATGAAACTTAAAGGCATTTCTCCTGAAATGTGCGAATGAAATATCAAAACATTAGGGATTTTGTTAAATATATGTATCTTCAATACTGGCAATATGGTATACAGTAAGGGTAAAATAAAGCATTACTTGTATACACTGTTGGGAGTTTTAGGCAACATAAAGAACAGGCACCTGTATTTCATTGATGGCCATATCTTGGGAACTTTCACAGGATGTAAATGTTAATTTTGTACTGAAATGAGCAATGATCAGAAAATCACTGTTCTTTTCTCTTGGTTACCCAATTCTATTTTTCTTGCCTTATTCCAATCTGAGTTCCATGAACGAATGGCAGTTTTTGTTTGCATTAATACTAAAAAGTCTGGAGAAACCATAACTCTAACAACACCCCCAACACCCCGTTTCAGGAATCACAAACTACGAAGAGTACTCCTTAATCCAGGAGTTTGTAGAAGAGAAAAAGGAGGAAAGCACAGGCACACTTAAGAAGGACAGAACCCTCTTAAGAGATGAAAGAAAGATGGAAAAATTGAAAGCCAAGCTTCACACAGATGATGACTGTAAGTAGTCTGAATGCCCCTCCTGAGACTCCTAACAAGTAAGAACATGGTTAAATCCTGTTAGATAGTGGTTCTGCTGTAAGGATAAATTGGTGCTTTTAAAAGGGAGACCTATCCATTTCTGTTGCATTCAGTTCTATAGATTGCATATGACCCCACTGAACTCTGGCAGTTTCCGTACACATTACCGATTTTGGTTATTAAATCTTTAAGGTATTTAAAAGTTTCTTATTGAAATCATTTGGAAATGCAATGTTGGTTTGCTGTAACTAGGGATGTTAATTTGAAGTTTACATTTTGTACAATTGTTACATGTTTGGAATTACTTTAACGATGGCTTTGGTTTGTTCACTCTAACACGTGGGTATCTAAATAAGCTAGTTAGAAATAATGCCATGAGTCTTCTTTCAGTTGGGTACGTACTGTATCTACATTTAACACTGATTGTATTTGTTTTTTCCTCACAGAATATAGAAGTCAATCAAAGACTGGAGGAAACATTTTTAAAATATCACTCAAGGTGTTGGAATTTGTCTACCTAAATAAGATGTTTCTTTTAGCATTTATTCAGGTTTTGTTAGTGAATGGGACATATTTTACTCCAGTCTGACTTCTGTTTTTGAAGAGAAAAACACTTTATTGACTTTACAAACCTATTATCAAACATCGAAGTAATATAATTGAAGGTCTCTTAAGAACTCACTGTGTTTGTTTCTTAGTTTTGTACATTACTGTTAAAAAATAAAATAAATAGTTAATTAAAGACTTGAGTTTAATGGCCCAATGTTTCTTATGGATGTGTCCTAATGCTTTTTCAGGGAGTAGTTGTATGTTTAATGTGGCTTGTTGGCAGCCTATGCTGATGACTGTTGAGTACAAATGAGATCACAAAGTACATATTTAAATTTAACATTAACTCTTTAATACTGTTAAAACCCTTAATTAACTCACTAATTATATGTGACCTTATTAAGTAGAACCTCAGGGTGTATGACCCCATCATTGTGACCCAGTGCCATGAATTATAAATCATTCTTTATTTTAAGTGTGCTTATCTCATGTTCCCTTTTTTTTTTTTTTTTCAACAAAAGATCTCCCGGTTTTGAAAATTTAATGGGTGCATCATAAAAGGTTTCAGATGATGTAATGCTTCCAAAGGCTATACATTTCATCAGCACACAGAATATCACATTCCTTTTGTTGAAGTTTTGAGAGAAAAAAACAGTTTTGAGGATTAAGTGTGTATGGGGGGGGGGTATTATTAAATATGTCTTGGCTAATCATTGCTGGGGGTACAGATTTTCTATTACTGTATTTAAACATATGCTATTTGGTGGTAAACTTTATTTGACAAGGCAATTTAATAATTACCTAAAATTTGCTGTACTGAAAACAAAAATACCTCATTGTATGCTTGGACTATACCAGCAGTAATTCATTTGGCAATAACGAAAGTACAGTAGGACAAAAATGAGTAATACCTGTCATAGCCGTGACCTTGTCAATAGGGTGCAGGAGTGCTCTCATTCAATGTGAGGAGTCTGCAAGATGTGTAAATGGTTCTCGAGATACATGTGTCCGTTTCCTCAAATAATACCAGCTTTTATTGCCTTCTAGGATGGAAGGCTGTTTAACACAATGGCATATAGCATTAGTCTTGGATACAGAAGACAAATTTTTACAATTACAGAACATCCTGTGGTCTATAGAAGAAACAAAGCACTTGACCTTTGCGGTATTTTACAACATAATCCGGACCTATTTTTGATCTTGGATCATCTAGAGAATGATATCAAAGACATTGAAAAGAAGCAATGCTGGTCTTGAGGGTTTTTGGGTAACGCATGTTAAGGTAGCTTAGAAGCTGATGAACTTTACTAGACCTTGATATCTCCAGTACCCCAAATATCATCCAAAGCTCTGTTCATCAAAGATGGAAGCATTTTGCAGCAGTTTAATTCTAAGTACATAGTCAACTTGGCTGTCAGCAAGTTTATCTTCTGTTAACAAAAGTCCCATTAGTAGCATGCGTGAAAGCTGAAGAGCCGCCCTGCCTGCTTTGTGTGTCAGATCACGAGTTTCTTGTCTTGCAGTGAACTGGTTGGATCACAGCCGGACCTTCCGAGAACAAGGCGTGGATGAGAATGAGACGTTGTTGCTGAGGCGGAAGTTCTTCTACTCGGATCAGAATGTCGATTCAAGAGACCCTGTCCAGCTCAACCTGCTTTATGTGCAGGTAAAGCCTGACCGTCCAATAAAAAATAGTGGTGTTTTCTAGAGGTAGTTATCTGCAGATGCTGTTACTCCAGGAACACCTGGGAGACGGTGTTTGTGGACACGTTGGTCAATGCAGCCACTGAGGGATGAGCAGCTTGCGTGGGAACCTACAACTATGCCTCTTGTGTAGTCCCTGAGAGTCTTTTGCTTTCCCATCACTGTAGCTGAATTGTTGTGCACAACTCCAACACAGCTTATATAGGTCTAGTGGATCCAACGCCATGTTGCATGACCACATACAATGTAAAGATTGCAAATTATTTTGATTTTGTACATATATTGTCTTGTTTGTTTGGCCAGTGGCGTGTATTTTGTTTGCTTTAGTAATAGTCTAGCCATTCACCAAAAGTTTATTTTGAGCAAGACAGAAATTGTCTAGGTTGTCTGTCATCTCCTCCTTAAAAAAATGTTGGCTTACTAAATTTCTTCTGTTAAGACCACATACTGGGACCTATTTTGAAGCTAAAATTCACACTTTCACAGAGAGGTGAAAAAACTAGAAAGTAAATATTAAGCCTTCCTGCAGTTGATTTTTTTTTTGCTAGTTTTCTACTATTGCGAGTTCCAGCTGTTTTATTGCCAGTGCCAATCGTTTTGTTCCTCTCACAAAATGTGCCTTTGCACTTCAAAACAGAGTGGAAGAGGTTTGAATGCATTTTATTTACCGTAAGGTTTTTTTTTTATGCATCTGAGTGGCTTTCTTTTGTAATACATATTATAAAACAGAGTACTACACCAAGAGTTAGTTAATGGAGTGGAAAAATGTACATTATACAAAAATGTGCATTTCTCAAGCAGCTTATACAAAACCAAAACCAGGGTTGAAGAATGAACCTGACGTCCATCTGTGCAAAGTATATACAGTACTGTGCAAAAGTTTTAGGCAGGTGTGAAAAAATGCTGTAAAGTAAGAATGCTTTCAAAAATAGACATGTTAATAGATTATATTTATCAATTAACTAAATGCAAAGTGAGTGAACAGAAGAAAAATCTAAATCAAATCCATATTTGGTGTGACCACCCTTTGCCTTCAAAACAGCATCAATTCTTCTAGGTACACTTGCACAAAGTCAGGGATTTTGTAGGCATATAGTCAGGTGTATGATTAAACAATTATACCAAACAGGTGCTAATGATCATCAATTCAATATGTAGGTTGAAACACAATCATTAACTGAAACAGAAACAGCTGTGTAGGAGGAATAAAACTGGGTGAGGAACAGCCAAACTCAGCTAACGAGGTGAGGTTGCTGAAGACAGTTTACTGTCAAAAGTCATACACCATGGCAAGACTGAGCACAGCAACAAGACACAAGGTAGTTATACTGCATCAGCAAGGTCTCTCCCAGGCAGAAATTTCAAGGCAGACAGAGGTTTCCAGATGTGCTGTCCAAGCTCTTTTGAAGAAGCACAAAGAAACGGGCAACGTTGAGGACCGTAGACGCAGTAGTCGGCCAAGGAAACTTACTGCAGCAGATGAAAGACACATCATGCTTACTTCCCTTCGCAATTGGAAGATGTCCAGCAGTGCCATCAGCTCAGAATTGGCAGAAAACAGTGGGACCCTGGTACACCCATCTACTGTCCGGAGAAGTCTGGTCAGAAGTGGCCTTCATGGAAGACTTGTGGCCAAAAAGCCTTACCTCCGACGTGGAAACAAGGCCAAGCGACTCAACTATGCACAAAAACACAGGAACTGGGATGCAGAAAAATGGCAGCAGGTGCTCTGGACTGATGAGTCAAAATTTGAAATATTTGGCTGTAGCAGAAGGCAGTTTGTTCGCCGAAGGGCTGGAGAGCGGTACACGAATGAGTGTCTGCAGGCAACAGTGAAGCATGGTGGAGGTTCCTTGCAAGTTTGGGGCTGCATTTCTGCAAATGGAGTTGGGGATTTGGTCAGAATTAATGGTCTCCTCAATGCTGAGAAGTACAGGCAGATACTTATCCATCATGCAATACCATCAGGGAGGCATCTGATTGGCCTCAAATTTATTCTGCAGCATGACAACGACCCCAAACATACAGCGAAATTCATTAAGAACTATCTTCAGTGTAAAGAAGAACAAGGAGTCCTGGAAGTGATGGTATGGCCCCCACAGAGCCCTGATCTCAACATCATTGAGTCTGTCTGGGATTACATGAAGAGAGAGAAGCAACTGAGGCTGCCTAAATCCACAGAAGAACTGTGGTTAGTTCTCCAAGATGTTTGGGCCAACCTACCTGCCGAGTTCCTTCAAAAACTGTGTGCAAGTGTACCTAGAAGAATTGATGCTGTTTTGAAGGCAAAGGGTGGTCACACCAAATATTGATTTGATGTAGATTTTTCTTCTGTTCACTCACTTTGCATTTTGTTAATTGATAAATATAAACTATTAACATGTCTATTTTTGAAAGCATTCTTACTTTACAGCATTTTTTCATACCTGCCTAAAACTTTTGCACAGTACTGTATATAGGTATGTGTTATATCCTGAATTTATAGCAGCCTTATTCAGACTTCTATCAACACAATATTTTGCATCTAAGCCATTGTGTTTTTTTTGTTTTGTTTTATTCTTACCGTTTTTAGATATTATTGTAGCAGGTTTGCGGTGGAGGTCAAGTATAGCATTCAGTGGCACACAAACCCATGACAACCGCTTGTATTTCATTTCTCGTGCCTTCCCTTTAATATTACACCATGTGCACTCCTTATAAATTGTTCAAACATTCCTAATGCTTGGAAAGATTTACTAGCTACAAGGCTCAGTACATAAACATTAGTCTTCCAGCTCCCTTAATGGGACCGTAGTCTCTGAAACCAAGTGTTGTAAAGAACCCGCATTGGAGAGTGATCTGCAGAGACCCCTTAGTTTGGACTCTTGTCCTATTTGAATGGAAAAGCATTACATATGTAGCAGTTATAAAGCAAAAAAGCTGCAGCAAATTATTGTATTCCCTTTGACTTCAGCTATTGAATAAACAGATTGGAAGTAATAGGAACCTAGCAGATGGCGAGAGTGCTGTGTTGTCCAGATGTTCCCCCTTATCTAACAAGGACCCAGTCTGGCAATTGATATAACTGTACATGGGGAAAAGGCTGTCCTAAAAATAAAATGACTCCTTTATCATACAAAAGACTTATCTTTGTAGTGTCAGAGAGACAGCTTACAGTATGTATCACGCTTATCTGAAAATCATTCTCGAACAATTAAAGTAATTTTCTGATGCCTAGTTTAATCACTTCAACTCTCAAGACCCACCTGTTCTCTCTTGCTTTCCATGCTCTTTCAGCCTGATATCTGCTATTAGCTGCTGTGTTGCTGCTGCTATTTCATGTATTATACTACTATCATGTATTATGCATTTTTCACTGTATTTAATGTATTATGCATTGTTTTTTACTGTATGTCATGTATTATGCATTTCTCTCTATTTAAAGTATTATGGATTTTCTTGTTGTTACTGCATCTTGTAAAGCGCTTTGTGATGGTGGTCCACTATGAAAGGCGCTATATAATATAAAGATTGATTGATTGTATGCTTAGACTATGCCAGCAGTGATTCATCATGTAGTAATTGGCAGCATTTCAGCCTTTGCCAGGCAATAATGAAAGTACAGGAGGACCAACATGAGTAATACCTGTCATAGTCATGACCTTGTCAATCGGGTGCAGGAGTGAGGGGTCTGCAAGGTGTGTAAATGGTTCTCGAGTTATACGTGACCTGTTTCCTCAAAGAATACCTTTATTGCCTTATGGGATGGAAGGCTTCTCTTTTGTAGTGTCGGAGCAGCTTACAATATGTATCACGGTTATCTGAAGATAATTCTCGAACAATTAAAGTCATGTTCTGATGCCTAGTTTTAATTGTGTCACTTAACCCCAGAATCTCATTAAGGACAAATACGTTGTCTACAGGAAGAAAGAGGAACAAAAAAAAAAGTTTTAGATGACACGATTTATCACTGGTTTCAAACGACTATCAGTACAATAATTGACTTAACAAATTATAGATCGTATCATGATAGATTATTGATTCAACCCTACTTACACCTGAAGAAGAGACATTTCTTGAAAGCTAGTGTTTGCATATCAGTTAATCTAATAAACTGTATCAATGGCAAACAAATCTCTTACAGAGGTAATTTGGTTAAAAAGCATTTTGAGTGCCAAAGACATCCTGCACAAATAGATGAACTATTCCCCTCGGGGGGTAAAGTCTTTTTAATGTTATCTTATATGTATTGACCTCCCCACTCTCTTTGGGACTAGCAGAGTTAAAATGTATTGCCTGTCCTATTGTGAAAGTGCTTGTCTACAACATGAGATAATAGCTATTTCAATGAACAGAGAATAAAAAAAAACAAGGTGCAGATTGATATTTATTTTAATAGTAGTTTTTTTGTGTGTGTGTGTATCAGCATTTGTGGTTTTGGTTGTAAATATTCAAACGCTTTTCAAATGCAATGCATCCTGTTTTCTTTCAGGCCCGAGATGATATTCTGAATGGCTCTCATCCTGTATCTTTTGATAAAGCTTGTGAGTTTGGAGGTATCCAAGCCCAGATACAGTTCGGACCCCATGTTGAGCACAAGCACAAGCCAGGATTTCTAGAGTAAGCTCATTTTTAAATGTTGTACATGCCTTAGAGTAACCCTGTTTACAGACCTGGAGTCTATCAAACTTGAGGTTTATCGTTGCTGAGATATTGTCTGGTGGCATAATGCCAACTGGGGTGTCCAATCTGTGTAGCTCTCAAAAATGGAATTGATGTTATTTTGACCCCCCATTGTTTACCTGGGTGTAGTCGGTAGTTTTTAAAAACTGAAAGGGAAAAGGCTGGGCAGTTTTTCTATAAAAAGACAAAGAATAGAAACTTTTGTATTCTGTTGGCTTTAAACTGCATGTGAAGGTTTTTTTTTTTTTTTTTTAGCTCTACTTCTTTCTTAGTAACTGTTTGCTTATTTGTGTGTGTGTGTGTCATTTGTTTATTTTTTCTTTAGTCTAAAGGAGTTCCTGCCTAAAGAATATATAAAGCAGAGAGGAGCCGAAAAGAAAATCTTTCAGGTGCGTGTCTTCCTTTTCTTTCATTGTCATGGGGGGGGGGGGGGAAATCATCCCAAGGCATATAGAACCAGAAGAAATGGTTCCAGGAAAGAGAATTAAGCCAGGCAATGACAGTTCAATGCTGCCTCAGCAGAAAGGTGATACTGGAATCATGAATTGTGTCTCCTGAGATTCCATCTGTCTTCTTTAAAGCTTTACAGCTTTATACCATCTGGTTACCGTGGTAGTACAATAGGTTTATATGCATAATGGCTTAAAAATCGATTTTAGTTGTTATCCTCCACTGTGTTCTTAACTTTATGCGTAGAAATATTTGTCAGAGTCATTTTTAGCACAACATACAATGGTAGTCCATAGTGATATATTTTTTGTATTATACTGGTAAGTCTCTATTGGATTGTTCCTACCTGTATCTTTTCTTTCTAGTGCTTTGTTACATTTTTAAGAGGACCTTTGTCTAACATGTTTCTTTGTTTGCTTGTTAGGACCACAAAAACTGTGGAGAAATGACAGAAATAGAAGCTAAAGTCAAGTATGTCAAGTTAGCCCGGTCTCTCAGGACATATGGTGTATCATTCTTTCTAGTAAAGGTAAGGACTATCATATACTTGCCTTACAGTATACTGTTCAATTTATGCATGTGTTTCTAATGGACACCATATGAGAACCATAAATATTATAGTAGTAAAAAGCATCATAATCCCAAATTGATTTATTGCAGCTTACAATTGCTGTAAATAAGTTGCCAGTTAACACATAACCTTCATGCATTTCTGTTTGCAATGAAGCATATTCCAATTGTATTGGAATTCAGTAACCTCATTGTACAGTTGAAGTAGAAATTGGTGATTGAACACTTTTTTGTATGATTCTATATTCAAGTACTATTACGTTTTGTGGCCTTTTATATTTATCTCAAAAATTATTAGAGAAAATTGGTATTTTCTGTATTAATTTAATTGGAAGCTTGGATTTTTAAGCATTCCTTTTTTGAATTTGCTCTTTAGAATATAATCCAACACAAGGGTATGGATATGCTGTAATAATTCTGGCAAAACAAATTTTACTGGCTTAACTATAATTGCTCTTACAATGCCTCTCAAGTTGCATTAGTAAGTCATTATATAAGACTCTCAGATATGAAAGGAATTTAAATGCGTTGCTTGGTAGGGATGAAATTAAATAAGCAATGAAATGCTTTGAAAGAATTGTTTTTCACCTGCAGAGCAAACTTAAACCCTTCCAGATGTCACAAAAATGCTTATTTGACATTCAAACTTAAAAAAAAAAAACAAGCATACCTGAGCTGCTGGCACCCAAAAAAAGGTTTTCCTCCCTTGGAAAGGCTGCATTTATTGAGCAGCTAATTACAGAACGTCAGAAGTAAAAAAGCTCATTAGGAGTCGATTAGTGACCGCTTTAAAAAGGAACGGGTTGTGGAAATCAAATTATGTACAGTATGTAGCAATTTATAGTGGGATAAAAAAAACAGAAATTCCTCTGGCTGCCTCCTCTTTATAGAAACATATACATTAAAACAGGCACTAAAACCTAGCCCGGTGAGTGAAATGGTAAAGCATTGGCAACAAACTCAAATTTCTTTCATTTTACTGTCAGTGGATTGCCAATTATCTTTTGGTTTCACGTATCAAGGCTGCTAAATGGAAATGTTCTTTCCAGGTCTATATGTTCACTGAATGTGTAAATATTACGGGTTTTTTTTGTTTTTTTTTTTCTTTTAAAGGAAAAAATGAAAAGCAAGAATAAGCTAGTCCCCCGCTTGCTGGGTATTACCAAAGACTCTGTGATGCGTGTAGAAGAGAGGACCAAAGATGTGGTACAGGAGTGGCCATTGACCACAGTAAAGAGATGGGCAGCTTCTCCCAAGAGCTTCACTCTGGTACGCCAACGTGAAAATCATTGACATTCATTGTCCTGGATTGTTTAGCCAGAATGAGAACCCATTGATATCTGCATTGGGTGTTCAAACTGTTTGAAATGATGTTCTTTATAAGAGACTCGCCACATACTTATTAATGTATTATAAACCAAGTATGTATGAGAAGTCTTTAGAACTATGCTGTACGTTCTCTGCATGGGATGACATCAGAACATAGGCTACGATGCACTAGAGTAGGTAAATGATTTCTCATGCATGATTTATATTTCAAATAATGAGAAATGAATGTGTGTGTGTTTGTGTGTGTAGCTCTCGCACTCTCTCTCACTCTCGCTCTCTTCAGTAAATCTCCTGGTTTCCAGTGCTCTGTACCCTAAACCTGTTCTCTGCAGTTTCCCAAATTAGAAAATGCATGTTAGGTACGGCAAAGTCAGGGAAGGGCGGCTATTCGAAGAGGAAGAGGGTGTTTGTTTATTTAACGCTGGAGACCAGCCCTTAGTGAAAATTCTGAAAATGTACAACAGCAGAAGAGACGTTTCATTTCCTGTCCAACACCTATAAATCTGTAAAGTCTGTTTTAATAGCTTCCCTCGCTGATTTATGGCTTGGACAGAGAAGTCCGTGTTGTAAGCTTCATCGAGAACATGCTTATCAGTGTAATCTCATTTTAATCCTACACCAGAGAATGAGTGTGTGTGTGTTTTAAATGTGATTGGTGTTAAGTAAAATGATTTAAAATGATCAGAAATATTTACCATTTTAATGTTTTCTAAAATACCTTGAAATATTCTGCAGATGAATTTTCAGATATTATTAGAAAATGTACTTCATTGCCATACAAATGCAGTGAATTGCACTAACTATTTTTAAAACTATATTGATATGGCTCCACAGACCCTGATTAGCACAAGTGCCTAAGATTACCTGTATATGCACGGAATGTTGACTTTTATGGAAACTGTGTGTGTGGAGGATGAAAAGACTTTGTTGTGTTAGAAAGAAAGGGCTCAGAAACATTCTTTGTTTTCCCAGGATTTTGGGGAATACCAGGAGAGTTACTACTCCGTGCAGACCACGGAAGGTGAACAGATCTCCCAACTCATTGCTGGATACATTGACATCATCCTGAAAAAGGTCAGTGTGCTTTGACCTTTTACAGAAACACGTCAATAAAAGATGCTTACAAAATGGAAGAACCCTGACAAGGAACTGAACCTTGTAGTACGAACACTGGTCTAGGCTGCTGTAATTCTTAAACCATGCTTAAAGGAGTAAGTATCTGTGGCAATGGCTTTCTTTATCATTCATGAGTCTGAAAAGTAAATAATTGAGATGCCCCAGTCCCCAGTGTACATTAGTCCACATCACAAAACCATTGCACAGTTTGGCACAAGCAGCAGTAGCAGTCTTGCTTGTGAGAAGCCCAGAACTGCATTGCAGAGGGTTTCTTGTTGTGATGAGTTGTTGGTAAACTTTTTTTGGAAGATTTAGACATTTCCATGACTTTCTTCTTTTTTTCTTTTATACAGAAACAAAGTAAGGACAGGTTTGGGTTGGAAGGTGATGAGGAATCCACTATGCTGGAGGAGTCTGTGTCCCCTAAGAAGTAAGGCTAACCTCTCCTAGCTCCCTACACCGTGCACATACATTTGCACCACACAGTATTCAGGCTCCTAGTTTCAATAGACACGCTTCTATAGTAAATATTACAGTTGGGTTCAATTGCATAATGGGTTTATTTGATCACCTGTCTGCTAGAAAGTGGGCTGAGGCCAACAGAAATCATCCCAAAGTGGCCTTTTGAGTGTCACTAAATCAGACCTTCACTGCCACAGATGTATTAAGGGGATCTTGCTCTGCTTGCTCGCCAGGTCAACGATTTTGCAGCAGCAGTTTAACCGGGTTGGCCGCGTGGAACACGGGTGCGTGGCGTTGCCGGCGGTGATGCGCTCAGGCTCAGGTGGACCGGAGACCTTTAACATGGGCAGCATGCCATCTGCACAGCAGCATGTTATGACAGGGCAGATGCACAGAGGTCACATGCCACCACTGGTAAGAAGACGCAATGCAGAGCTTTGCTCGGGCCAGTGCTTGTTATGCTTCCGTTCAAAGTTGCAGTTGCATACAGGACATACATTTTGCACTGCAAAACATAAAACTGACCCACAGAGAGCATTTAGTAGCAAGAGATTACATTTTTCCAGGCAGTAAAAAGTGACCTAGAATGCTAAACGATGTTCTTGGCCACCACCAGAATTATAAACACAGTTCTTCAGTAAAAACACCCAATTTTAAAGTTTCCATAAATTTGAATATGTAGATGTCCTTTTTTTAATACAAATTTATTAAAATTGCATTTGATTGTAAAAATGCATTTAACTAAATTGTTAATTTAGGCAGCAACCAACCAGGGAAGCTCTCAAGATTAAAAACAAAGGCCATCAGTATATAGATTTTTTTTTTTTTCTTTTACTACACAGATTCAAACATTTAAAAGACAGCTCCCTGGATTCTTACCATGCTGGAGCAGTGCTTTGTGGGTATTTCAAATGTGTTTACTTTGATTATTTGAACTTCTCTTCTTTTTAATAGAGCTCTGCACAGCAAGCTCTAATGGGGACCATTAACACCAGCATGCAGGCAGTTCAACAGGCCCAGACTGACCTTGGGGAAGTCGGGGATCTGCCACCACTGGGACAGGATATGGTGAGTTCACAGAAGAGAATGTTAGGAGGCTTGGAAAGATGCAGGGTTGAGCATGGCACTGCAGAGTAGTGTTAAGTACTGCTGATGGGCAAGCTGTTGCAAACACCATAGGGATTGTTGTGTCCTTGTTTAGTCTTGCAGGGGGTTCCCTGCCCAAGTGGGCAGCATTCAGGACACCATGTTGTCTTCTGATCTTATTCCTGCTGTGCATGTCTATGTAAATTTTAAAGTTCCTCACTGGAGAACTGCAGAAACTTTCATTTGCACAGATGATCACACAAAAACGATGAGTTGTCCTGACATTGGGTGCACTGAAAATGGCCCAGGGCATGTGAATACAATCACAACTGTTTTTAAAAGCACATTTTCAGCAATGCTATGGACACAACAGGCAATAACACAAGTAGAAAGACTGTTAGAAAAAAAATAAAGATGCATGCCTCAAGTTGATGTTACTGTACGAGGGGAGCCTCAGTAAGTGACCACTTGTGCCAGGAATTGCAATTGAAGAAGGTGGTGGGTGGGTGGGGGAGGGGTAGCATTTAACTGCTCCAATAGCACATTTCTTATTAGATGGAGTGGCATTTGAGGGACAGAGAAGATGACCCAATTGTGCAACTCTTAAGTAGAAGTTGGTTCATTGTCCCAAGGGCAGATGACTTTAAAATGTAGCAAAGGCTGGCTTTTTAAATTTTTAAATACCAGCGACACCAACCACATTACTGTATATGATTAATGTCTACAAGGAGGGGGACTTTAAATAGCAAAGCCTTGCTTGCAAATGCTAACGTGCTGTGTCTTCATTGTGAGGTTGTCTCTATGCATGCTATCACTGTACATTGAGATACTTGAGGAAGGCTGAGCCCCAGGGGTTGGTGAAGACCAGAGCTTCACCTTCATGCATAAACAGACCAGTGAAAAATGTAAAACGCAGTTCTAAGCTCCATCATAATATTAAACCGTCATTTGTCTCTCTTTCTTGTAATAGTCCTCAAAGTGCTGTAATTCTAAATCCTTGTAACTGAACAAAACAGAAGTATCCCGCTGCTGACCTGCTCGAATTCAGCCAAGGCCTTTCATTGTATCCCCTTTGAGATCTAATTTGTTGCTCTTCTTTTTCAGGCATCAAGAGTTTGGGTTCAGAACAAAGTGGATGAGTCGAAACATGAAATTCACTCCCAGGTCGACGCTATCACGGCTGGCACTGCTTCAGTTGTGAACCTTACAGCTGGTGAGCAACTCAGAGTGATGAGAGTACAGGATCACTAATGCTGTATGGCAAGGGAATGAAACGTTTAGAAATGTTTTGCAACACCGTTTACATACAATAACAGACTCCGTTCCACTGTCAGGCTAATGTGTAGTCTGTTAGACTGTGTAAATTAAGAGAAAGTGGAGAATTTGGGATCTGTTACTTGGGTTAACACCATTCATTTTACCACAGCAGGTTTGGGGTAAACATTTCACTGCACTTGTGTAATCACAGGAGACCCAGCAGACACGGATTACACTGCTGTGGGCTGTGCCATCACCACCATCTCTTCCAACCTGACGGAGATGTCCAAGGGGGTGAAGCTGCTGGCCGTCTTTATGGATGACGATGTGGGCAGCGGGCAGGATCTGATGAAAGCCGCCCGCACTCTGGCTGGCGCAGTGTCGGACCTGCTCAAAGCGGTGGAGCCGGCTTCAGGAGAGGTGAGGCAGCCTGGACCCTGGTACACTGCTGTGGTAGAAAAAGGCATACAGTGGAGGAGCTGCCAGTGCCATAGTTAGAAGCAGGGAAACATTTGGGCATAACCACTTTTCCAGAGGCAAGTTTATGCATATGCACAAACATGCTGCAGAAACATTTGAAATATGTATGTTTTTTAAGATTGAATTGTCCTTGGGTCTTTTGTCTTAAATGTGTCATTTGTAGATTAGGTTATCTTTTTATCCCTGTCCTTTAGAAATGGTTGCAATATACTGTAAATGCCTCTTGATCGTGGGTCTGTGAAGACCCCATATATACATCCAGGAGGAGAATGTTCTTGTGACTCTGGTGCTTTGGTTTTGCAGCCCAGGCAGACTGTACTGACAGCAGCTGGAAGTATTGGGCAGGCCAGTGGAGATCTGCTGAGACACATTGGAGAGAGCGAGGCTGATGAAAGATTCCAGGTGAGAGAACGCACGGCTCCATTAACAAGCCTGGATGTCTGTCTGCACTCCATTCTCTCTTGGCTGTAATTGCAGCAGCTACTGGAACACTATAAGCTGCTCTATCAATACAGAGAATTTCATAACCGCTGATACTGTTACATTTTGTTTGAGTTTTCAGAGTCACATTTCTTTTGCTTATTTCAGGATGTGTTAATGAATTTGGCCAAAGCTGTAGCAAATGCGGCTGCCATGATGGTCCTGAAAGCCAAAAACGTAGCCCAAGTGGCAGAGGACACTGTTCTTCAGAACCGAGTAATCGCTGCTGCCACACAGTGTGCCCTCTCCACGTCCCAGCTCGTCGCCTGCGCCAAGGTAGGGTACCCAGAACACAAACACCAGGACAGCGTCCACACATTTATACATTATACTGGATGCAATAAACACCTGAAGTGTGGACAAGTAGTTTGACAGAAGGACTGTGGGACCTGTTTAATGTCAATCCCCTGTGGACAGCAATGTATTGTGGTACAGTTCCAAAGCTAAGTAGAAATCGTTCAGTTTCTTTGCACTAGTAATGTTTTGTCAAATAAATAAAAAAATGGTAATATTACTGTTGTGCAATATCTTTCCAGAAATTGAACCAATTTTATATAGGGCTGGTTGACAGTGGTACTGTAATTCACCCGCCTCTCTTGCTTTTCACCTTGGTTCTGGTGTGATGTTTCAATGGTAATTAGTCAAATAAAATAACACTCCTTTTTTTTTTTTTGCAATTGGCAGTCTCTGCATAGTGAGACCCAGGGTTGAAAGGCAGGGTTTACTCGGTCAGGATTGAGATGCCCTTGCAGACATCTGAGAGTAGCTCTTGGGGCACAGTAAATGAACCGTACTGGCTTTGCTCTTCTGCAGGTGGTGAGCCCCACCATCAGTTCTCCGGTGTGCCAGGAACAGCTCATCGAGGCTGGGAAGCTGGTGGACCGGTCTGTCGAGGGCTGTGTCAAGGCCTGTCTTTCCGCCACGGATGACAATGAGCTCTTGAAGCAGGTGAACGCTGCAGCCATCGTGGTCAGCCAGGCCCTCAACGACCTGCTCCAGCATGTCCGTCACTATGCCAGCCGAGGGGAGTCCATCGGGCGCTACGACCAGGCCACCGACACCATCATGACAGTCACCGAGAGCATCTTCAGTTCCATGGGGGACGCGGGTAAGTATTGATGATGGAATTCCTCTTTTCAGACCTACAGAATGGTTGTAATTGAAGATCTGTAAAACACAAGTGGCTTCAAATGTCTTGTTTTATTTTCTTTCTTTCGTTTCCCTTAGTCTTTCATGGGCTTTAAAGTCGTTTGAGTGGTTCTCTGTTCTGTTGAACCAATACTGAGTTGATTTACCATTTTTCATTCTTCTTTTACCTGGGTTTGAACTTGCGTTGAGCTTGTATAGACAAGTGCTGGGACTGAACAGCCTTCCATATTCCATTAACATCATGTGATAAAGTAACTCTGCAAACCCCACCAACTCTCTGTCTATATACAGGTACAGTAGGTGGGGTTTGCAGGGTCACATTGTCACACAATTTGAACAGAATAAGGATGTCCCAGCACTTCTTCAGACAAGATCAAAGTTTGTTTTAAAAGCCAACATGATAACTTAATAATGGAGCAACAGAACTCAGAGCCACTCTGAATCATTGCAGACAGCATACAAAGGCACATCTTTTGTGACGAATAAAACGATAACTAATAAGTGTACTACAAAGTCAGTCATCTCAGAAGCTGCAGTGTTAATAATCTTTCTTTCTGAATAATGGGCATCATTTTACATTGCATTTCACTATGGCAACTGTTGCCAAGTACACCTGATCCATTTCTTAAGCAGCTTCAAACATTCAGTGAGCCTTTCCAATGGTGGCGATACAGGTCAGGAATTCTTGTGAAGATTGACCTTAGCGAGGCTTTGTAGCTAACAAACAGAGCTATATTTAATAAAGACTTGCCTAATTCGCCTGAGTTTTTTCAGACCATGTTCTATAAAAAGAAACCACGACGATTTAAGATCTTAACAGATTGAGGATCAAACACAGCAGTAAATAATGTTACTTCTTGTGACCTTTTGTTCATGTTTTTTTTTACTGGGATTGGTAACTGATACCATATTGAACACACAGCATTTTTAATTGATTGAATATTTCATTTATTTTTCTGTGAGATTTATTTGATTTCCTCCTTTGTATGCGCAGGTGAAATGGTACGGCAAGCAAGAGTCCTGGCCCAGGCGACCTCTGATCTCGTTAACGCTATGAGATCTGACGCTGAGGCCGAAATCGATGTAGACAACTCTAAGAAGCTGCTGGCAGCCGCTAAACTGTTGGCCGATGCTACAGCCCGCATGGTGGAAGCTGCAAAGGTGAGAACAGTCTGATCCTCCCACAATAATGTACCCTCTTATAAAATGTTTCTAGGAGGCCCACTTAAGTCTGTTCTTGAAAGAGAAGATAGGATATGGTGTTGCCAATTGTTGTAGCTTCGCTGCAATTCGCAATTATGTTGAGATAAAGTGATAATGAATATGATCTTTATTATGGTTGGCTGTTCTGGTGTAGAAATGTCTGTGTACACCAAACGCAATGTGCCTTGTTTTGAAGCAAATTTTCAGTTAACTACTAATAACAATAATTTATGTTCCTTCTGCAACTAAGGTGCTTCTTCCTAGTTTGATGCCGTTACAGCCTCTGTTATCCTCTTGCAAAATTGAGCCTTTAAGGTACACTTGTATGAGCTATCTGGCTTTGTTTTAAATGATGTGCTGTGTGGTATTTTCTTTAAAGTGCAAGGTGACCTTTCAAACGCACAAACAAGTAAAAATAGGCTCTGACAGCCCCAGAGGTAACTTTTGTCTGCCTTTGAATGGCAGAATGATGAAAGATGGTGTGTTTAGAGTTTGCTCCGAGTTGTCCTATTTTTCAGTTTTTTTGAACTTGGTAACCGTCTGCTGTTTCTACTGCCGGAGTCGTGCCTTTCAGTCTGCATCGGGTGAAATTTAATTAGATGGTTTTAGCTTTTGTCCCATATTACAGAGGGCCATGTCCACAAAGGATTTGCCACTCTGCTATGTTTTCGACATTTAAAAAATAGTGTGGCAGAACTAGCAGGAAACATCGATAGTAAGTTTGTAGCTGAGTCCATCCTGTAAATGAAATATTAAATGTAAATGAAATTACATCCTGTAAATGAAATATTTAGAATGTGTGCTTATCAGTTGGGTTTAGGGAGCGGTTTAGGGAGGGGTTGGCAGAAAGGGCTGAATCCTGGTTTCGTTGTCAAAATGTACATTAAGCCTTACAAGTCTACTCACCAGCCATCATCCTAGACAAATGGCTCAGATATTATTAAAGCAAGAAACCTCGTCTCATGGAATTATTTCTGATCTCCTGTTTAGATGTGTGTGACCTGTGACACATTCATCATGGTTTCTAGGGCTTTATCGAGGGATACATACATTTTGGGCTGATGGTTTCCTTGGTAACTGTCAGAAGGTAACAAGACACATTTGTATGGGCCTTATTTTTAAAAAGTCAAACACAATCCTACCCAAAGAATTGCAGTGTATATGTGACATGCAACCATTCTGTTCGTGAAACAGAGAAAAACTTAGATTTCTTTTTTTTTTATGTTGCTGGCAATACAGAGTGAATGTTCACAAGATAGTGCTGTCTCTTACTACTTTAAGATGCATTGCCTGGCCCGTGTTACTTATGTGGCGGGCAACTAGAATCGAAAGAAGCTTCTTGGTCCTTTTTTAATCCATTTTTATTTATAAATAAAATAAATAGCATTAAATACTAACATAACAAAATAAATTATTATAGTTTTGCTTTATACTTAACACAGCACTGATGAAGGCATGAGCGAACATTTGTCTTTTTAACTTTGTGATAATTTAACTCCTGATTTGTGACCTCATCGCACAATACTGAGGAAGGCATAAGCAGAAAGATTCTCATTGTCTGACCTCCACAATTTATCATCGTTTGACTTTGCAGATAAAAAGTGCATTTCCAGTGTCGGTTGTTGCCGTGAAACATTTCTAAAATGCATAAACACTTTGAATGCCTCGCTGGACTGCATGTATCCTTGTAAGTTAGTGTTCGGCTCTGCGCGGTACAGCTGGCTAACGTGGCTGCTTCGGTACACAGGGGGCTGCAGCTAATCCAGAAAACGAAGACCAGCAGCAGAGACTGAGAGAGGCAGCAGAGGGACTGAGGGTTGCCACCAACGCAGCTGCTCAGAATGCCATCAAGAAAAAGCTGATCAACAGACTGGAGGTAAGCTGGAGCGACTCTGTGCCAAACGCCCATGTGCAGCGATAGTTAAGAAGGGACCAGGATGGGGCAGTAAAGTCTCGGCTATGCAGCAAGTATCATTTAAAATACTGCTTACAGACCAACTCATTCCAAAAGTACTTAAGCTACAAACTGTTTCATTCCATTCTTGTCCACCATTGTTTAGCAACACCTGCTTTTTAGTCTCTATTTTTAAATTTTTTTTTGAATATTTGTAATGTGTATTATAACTCTTACCACTGTAGCTGACGTCTTAAAACTGTTGTTTTTAACAGTATTTAATGCGCGGCTTCAGCAATCCTTCAAACAAGCTTCCTGTTACGCTAAGTACACTTCATACAGTAGATTTCCCATAGATTTCAAATCCAAGCAGCCACGTGCTGCTTCTGAGCATATTTGAACTGAATGTTCAAACTGGTGGTGCACATTAGTGAGAGCTTGAAACAGAAATGCGGTCTGATTGGAGCCTGTCATTATGAATCCGGAATGTTGATACGGGGGTTCTTGGTAGGAATGTACATGTATTGGATGTGCAGTGGACTCGCACTAATCAGAACCAGTTGAGAGCAGATGCTGTTCAGATTAATGATCTGTTTAGAGTCTGAACAATCTCAAACATGCCTTGTCTAGTCTTTTTGTTTTACTTATTTTTTTTATACAAAGACAGAATGTAAATAGTTTTATATACTCTTATGAATGGTGAGCCTGCTGTCAGCATGTTTTTTCATTATGGTAGCATAGTCGAGTGGGACCATCAGGGTTTGGATTAGCGACAGTCTACTGTATCAGTTTGTTTAATTCGTGTGCCATGCTAAATTGACCCCAACTGTGTTTTTGTCAGTTTCCTGAGAATAAATATTGCTGGTTTATATACCAGAAAACAGAAGCGGATTGTAGAAATCTTGTTCTATACTTATCTTCAAGAATCCTAAAATAACACCCCAGGCCTTTTGATATGTTTAGTTTGACAATGCCCACAATAGCATACAGTAAAATCTATATTTGCAGTCAATAGCTTTCCTGCAAGTAACACCCCCAGTGACATGAAGTGTTGATATGACTAGAACACAGCTGGTAGTAAGGTTGCCTTTTAAAGTTTGTCTAAGCAGCTTTAAGCAATTGTTTTCAGCTCATTTCCAACCCCCTTTCAACAGGAGAGCAGCTGTGAGTGGTTTCAAATAAATGGTCTGAAATTCCTAGCATTACTGAAGATAGAATATAGCATGAAAAAAAAGCAACCAGGCACAAACCAAATACATATTGCGGGGGGGGGGATACAGACTTGCACCGCCCCCAGCAGGGGGGAGTACCATAAGTGAGTTAAGGACTGGGTGGCTGCTCATCAGAGGTACCATAGATGAAGTCCAACTGAGCAGAGCTTGCTAGCTAATCTGTTCATTCACCACCAACCTTCACCAGCAGCAGGGATCAAAAGGTTTCTGACATCTCACCAGCGGGTGAATATCTTAATGCTGGGTGTAAAATTATAAGCAATGCAGTTCCGTCAATACAGACATATGAAAATGGCTAACCTACCTGCTTTTCAGATTGAAGTAAAAATATAGATGTAGTCGCATTTCCTTTATTAGAATTTACATCTGAAATCATACAGACTGCATACATAACAAGGACAACAATAACAGATGTATGTACATTCAAAACCTGTACATTTAATAATTAAAAAATAATTCAGACCGTTGGTTAGTTCAGCAGATATTATAAGACTGTTCTTACAAGACCGAGAAGTTACAGCTGCTCTGTGTGTTGAAAAATCCTAGCACACTTGTCGATGAATGCAAGGGAAGCTAACCCTTGAGCCCAAGCAATATTCCCCTGAAAAGCTTCATTTCCGGACCTCAGCAGGATACTGGCAGTTTGATGAAAAGTGCTGACACGGCGAAAGAGCTGCTCTATGAATATTTTCAAATGGCATTTTACAAGCTGTCATTCAATCTGACTGAGTGTGATGCTGTCACGCTGACTATTGATTTTGTAAGTGTGTTTTTTTTTTTCTATTCCTCTTTTCTTGTTATTGCCACTTCTCGTAGAATGCAGCTAAACAGGCTGCAGCTGCTGCTACCCAGACCATCGCCGCATCCCAGAATGCAGCAGCATCCAACAAGAACACTGCGGCTCACCAGCAGCTTGTACAGAGTTGCAAGGTACTGAATTCACATGCCAAAGAGAGAGACTATGCCAAAAGTTCCAGATTATTAACTTAGATTGCTATCTATGTGTACTGAATTTATTGTAACCACTTGTTCCATATAATATTTAGTCAATGTAGTAAATGGAGAGAGAGAGAGAGAGAATTTAAAAAAACACCTCTATATCTAAAGATTCAGTATCCAACAAGATGCTCATCAATCACTAGAAATACTTAATGAAGAAGAAACAAATTGAGAAACTGAAAATTAATAATTAGCAACATTATTTCAGCTTCCGCTGTAGAAGTGTTGTAGCTTATTAGTAAATGTCTTCCTAGCTATTTCTACCATGCTATCTGAAGAAGGCAGAAGTTAAAATGTTGTAGCTAATTTAAAATACTGAGTTTTCAGTTTTCATATATATACTAGTAAAAATTAGCATGGCTTTATTTAACTGGGAACAGCTGTTACTTTGAAAGTGGAGACACTTATTTTTAGTTGCAGCGGTTTCAAAGATATAAATAAAATGTGTTTGTAAAGCTAGCCATGTTTTTCTTCAATAAGGAGAATATCGACAGAGACAAAAATGAGTAAGTCACGCAGTGTAATGCACTATATGTAATAGTCCTCCCAGGTTATTTTACGATTAAAAAATTCACAAATTACTAAACTAAATTTTATGGGGCTTAACTCATTTAACACATGTTGTTGTTTTGTTTTTGAAGAGTCTTGCTGCTTCTCTGTTTCTGCAGGCTGTTGCTGACTATATTCCCCAGCTGGTGCAGGGTGTGAGAGGAAGCCAGGCCCAGTCAGAGGATCTCAGTGCCCAGCTCACTCTTATTATTGCCAGCCAAAACTTTCTCCAGGTACCTGCTGTACCACCAGAAACATCTTCAAGTATTTCAATTACAAAATATACTACAACGACATTACTGTTCATTTATGAGCATGGGTGGTTACATGTGTGAAAGCATGTCTGCTTTAGTAGTGCCTGTTGCCACGACTCCTGTTGCTGTTCATAAAGGCGTTGCTTATATTCTGCTAATGCTCTTCTTTACAAGCGGCCAACTGCTGCTTAGTATATAGAGTGCTTATCAATGCACAGCTCTTGAGTTAAAGGATTAAAATATATTAACAGATGTAAAAGTTTTGCATTGAATAGTTTATAATGAAGATGACAATGATTTACTTATTTCATCCTTGTCCACTTCTTTTCATATGTGTTAATATACTGTACTTTAACGCCACTGCCTCGGTAACCATTTGACAGACTTCTTGTAGGCGGGGTTATATAAAAATAATGGTTGAAATCTGCTGACTAGTGTTTTAGCTTTCCTAACAATTGTGATCCACCAGAAGATGGTCATTTTAAAGTGTAATAGGCGTACCCCTGTAACCGTAGACAAATACTATTCTCCTGACCATGTTACTGTAACAAGAATTCCATGTAGTGATTTTAATAATCATCATAACATTTCCAGTTAAATTTAAAACAATTGTATTCAATTACTTTTTTTTTTTTCCAAGCCGGGAAGTAAAATGGTGACCTCTGCAAAGTCAGCTGTCCCAACGGTTACTGACCAGGCGGCTGCCATGCAACTCGGGCAGTGTGCCAAGAACCTGGCCACTAGCCTGGCAGAACTGAGGAGCGCGGCACAGCAGGTAGGGGCGGGGGCAGACTGTGCCGTCTCTATTGAGTTACTGGCCGTGTATTTACTTGACTTCAGATTGTGTTTGAACCCAGTGTTCATAAAATGTGGTATATTGCAGTAATACTTACTGATATCAGAGTTTAAGATGTACATTATTGGGTAAATATTCACCACTAAAGTAAACCTATACATTAAAACCCAGAGTAGAGGGAATTGCCATTTAGTAGTTGACCACATTAGGTTTTTATAGTGATTTTTCATCATTTTTACCTTTTACCATTCTCTGAAATAAATAAATAATCAATACAGTAGTGTTTCTTACTTGTGGTCTGTAGCATAGTCAGTTTCGAAATGTGTGCTGCAGTAAACTGTATGCGTTTCCATTACTTTTTATTTCTGTTTCTTATTTTGAAAAGGCGCATGAAGCCTGTGGTCCTATGGAGATTGACTCGGCCCTCACTGCAGTGCAGACTTTAAAAAATGAACTTCAAGATGCCAAGATGGCTGCAGCTGAAGGACAACTCAAGCCATTACCAGGAGAGACTGTAAGTCTTGCGATTTGAAGATTTGAAATCTGGTTTCTTAGACTTCACTAGACTCCAGTGACTTGTACATTGATGTATACAGCTTGTTTTTGTGTTACTCTTGTAAATGGATATTCCTACACAGCTGATGTGTTTCTTTGTTCTGCAGCTCGAGAAGTGTGCGCAGGACTTGGGAAGCACTTCCAAGGCAGTGGGGTCTTCAATGGCTCAGCTGCTGACCTGTGCAGCTCAGGGCAACGAGCACTATACAGGTAGGTATTCAAGTAGTTTAACATTATACACGGGACCAGATCAGGAGAGAAATTCCCATTCTATATCAAATGTATGTCTTAGTTCAATTTGCATGTGGATGAGTCATTTTTTCCTTTGTATGATGTACGTGAAATGGGATTATAAAATGTGAGCGTTGCTATTTGTGAAATGCGTTGCCAAGCTACAGCAAGCCAATTCTTTTCATTCTTGGTTTTGATTTCTCATGCTGTCTGGTCAAATACAAATGAACTCGCATGAAATATTTGTCTAATCAAAACATTTTCCTGAGGTTTTTGTTTATGGTTAGACGTTGTAATGTAATTGTTTCCAGACACATGGAATGTGGAGACAGACACGCTGTCAAGGGTTAGTTGGGTTAGTGAAGTTAGCTAGTTGATGAATTTGTTGACCAAGCCTGTTTTGTGTCATTGTTTGTCTGACCATTTTAGTTTTTGTTTCAGTAACTCTTTTTTTTTTTTTTTACACAGAGAGGGATGAGGGTATGCAATGTTGTAGATGCTAAATCACTGGAATCCTTTATAATTAAGACCTGACAAAGTTTTGAGATCGATCAGTTTCTCGGAACTGGATAAGCATTGATTGGCTGAATGGCCTTTTCTTGTTTTGTTAGCTTTCTTTTGTTCTTTCATCTGTTATTAAACAGACCCTGTAGTTACAACATAAGTCAGGTCTTTGTTTACTCTTCAGCAAACCCTTTAATATGCACTTTTACAAATTGAACCCTTTAGTAAACTGGATTCAGAAAAGGAACACAAGCATGCAGATCTTTTTTCCTCTTAATCTTTATTTTCAGTATTCTTCTGCTGACGTCAGGAAGGGCTTCAATTCTGCTGGATAATGAAATGTGCAGATTTTCGCTCTATTGTATCTAGAAAGGTCATGTCCCTAAGTGGTGATACATTGTACTGTGAGACCTGCTCAGAAATTGTGTCCCTATTGAGATTCAGCATATTTTGGAGATTTACAAACCCATTTTATTCATCATTTGAAACCGCAACAACTAAAGTGTCTTCACTTTCAAAGTAACAGCTGTTCCCAGTTAAAACACTGCAGAGCCATCGAAAGGTTGCTCTGCGATCCATGCTTATTTTTACAGGTATTTTCATGAGGAAATGTTTCCTGACTTTAAGCAAAAGGTTAAATCCAAAATGACACTGAATTATATTATACTATAATTTTATTATTCTATAATGAAGGTGATTAAGAGCCTTCCTCTGCTTTGTGCTTGAGAAATATTTCTAATTGATAAGAGCTTACCCTCTGTTTGTGCAAACCATTATATGTCATGTCTGTGGCATACTTGAATTCATTATGAATCTAAAAAATGTATTTGTGTAACTTGAAAACCATAAGCTATTCAGATATTTGTTTGAATTCTACAAGAATTCAAACAAATCCACGCCTGTTATTTTAAAGTGTTACCTAGATAATTGAAGACTGTAAACTGGACAGCTTTAAAACAAGTAGATATAATACATGTAGATTGCTTGTCTGCCTATTGATTTTTTTTTTTCTTTTACCCATTTAGGCGTTGCAGCCAGAGAGACTGCCCAAGCTCTGAAGACACTAGCCCAGGCAGCCCGAGGGGTAGCCGCCTCCACCACTGACCCGCAGTCTGCTGGTGCCATGCTGGATTCGGCCCGCGATGTGATGGAGGGGTCGGCCATGCTGATCTACGAGGCCAAGCAGGCACTGGTCTGCCCCGGAGATGCTGAGAGCCAGCAGAGGCTAGCACAGGTCAGGGAATGGTTACTAACTCAATGTCCTGTTACTAAGAGGTAGATTCAATTAAAAAATTCATGACTTCTTTTCCTATATCTTGATTTGCTGTACATGCATCCACACATGCAGTACATGGTAGTTAGAAGAAAAAAAACTGTTGGAGTGTTTAGCTCTTACTGTATGATTTTAATCCTCACTCTAATTCAGTCCTTTAGGGATAATCACATATTGGGTTACAAAGAAGTGTAAACAAGGACAATTTATGGTTGTAATTTATGTTTTTATTTCTTTGGATTCTGGGGCTTTGTAATTTTTAAGATCGTTTATTAACAGACTGAAGATTTCAATATTGCAGACAAATGTCTGTGACCCATTTTGGCTATTATAAAACTTGTAATACAACATCTAAGACTGAAGAAGAATGCTGGGGAAGATATTTTTGCATTTAAGGATTAAAAAGCAATAACACAAGTGGCAGATTATCATCCAAGTCACCGGCGACATGGCTGGAAGTTGAAGAAAACAAAGTGGGGTGGCATAGTCGGCTTAAACAGACTTGCACTGGGAATCTACTAGATGGGCCAGGGATTACTCAGGATTAGTTCTTTATGACTGTGTCTCTACGTTTCCATACATGTTTATGGTTTGATTCCCGTCTCTGTCGATGTTGTTTTTCAAATGATGACACTTTGTACAAGTATATGTAATTGTATATGAATACAGGACCCCAAATGACAAGCCTTTATCTGCTTTTTAAGGTGGCAAAGGCAGTATCCCACTCCCTGAATAACTGTGTAAACTGCCTGCCTGGACAAAAGGATGTGGACATGGCCTTGAAGAGCATTGGGGAAGCCAGCAAGAAACTCCTTGTTGATTCTGTGAGTTCACCAGTCTCTGTGTTCACTGTGTAGAAGTTGCAGGGACACTATGTTGAAGGTTCTTTTAATTCGCTAGAGACCTCATACAACGAAACAGGCTAAATGATGCTCACAGATACTTTTTAGCAATAATGTATGTAATACATGTCTAACACCTGGAAACACTTCAAGTCGCATTGGGCAGGTATTGTATCTGCATCTAATTTATTATGATAAATGCATGTTGTTTTCTGTAAACGCCTTCTCACACAAGCAAGCTTATATTCATCCACAGCTTCTAAAACATTAGATTTTAAAACGTATAACAGCGTAGGGATTATGAACTGAAGTACAGATGTGGAGGCTGTTGGAGGGATGGCTGTTAGTAAGTGAAAGTCCAATATTTCTTGTCAGGAATGTTAAGTGCAGGAGGGACTGACTGACACTGTGTTATTGAATTAATACAGCTGTGTATTTTGCCAGTGAATACAAATGCTGTCTCCTAAAAGATGAACTTCCCCTAGGGATAAACAACAGATTTTGATTCTACTCTTAATGTTTTACGGCCATTATTTTGTTTTATTCAAGTCTGTTTTTATTAACTGTCATCATTTGGATATACAAATTAAATAATATAACATTGGACAAATCCACATTAGGAAAAAGGAGAATGGAACTGGAAAACATAGGTATTTGCCTAACACAGCCAACCACACCGCTGTTAACAGTCATAGTGTGGGTTTCTGGTGCAATGTTGTCTTTTTCATTCCCTTTATATTTGCAAAGCTTATACACATTTTCAAATCAAGTTAACAAGCCATTCACGAGTTATACACCTTACAAGCTTGTATAAGGGCTGCCAGAATCTATATAATCTCCCAGTGTCTGATGATCTGGGTTTTATTGCATTTTTAAACAGTTTTTTTTTTTTTCCTTTGTGATGAAGGGCAGCCTAATTCTGGTTGAGACATACTGATATTCAACCTGAGCACTTAAAATAAGACTCCCTTCTTCTTGTAAATTTGTAGCTTCCTCCAAGCAGCAAGTCTTTCCAGGAGGCCCAGAGCGAGCTGAACCAGGCTGCAGCTGGCCTGAACCAGTCCGCTGGGGAGGTGGTCCACGCATCCAGGGGCACGAGTAGTCAGCTGGCCGTTGCGTCCGGAAAGTTCAGTGAAGACTTTGACGAGTTCCTTGATGCTGGTATTGAAATGGCTGGCCAGACACAGGTACCCTTATAGTGACGTTTTATGCCATCTACAGTACATTTCTTAATACCTCTCTATCTCTCTCATGCTGTCAAATTGACAGCAAACTAGTGTGTTTTTATCCTCATACTGGGATGTCAAAAATAGAGATGCGATTGACCTTCTGACATCTTGTCTCTAAGACAACTTTTGCAACAGTTGACATCTGGAAGCTAGAGTTCCCAACTCCATTCCAGCATGTGACCCAATGATAATGATGTGATATCATGGGCTAAATTGAAGAATTTCAGAAATGTGTAGTGCTGCTCTGCTGATCAAATATAGAATCTCTTTATCTATAAGATTTTACAAGAGCAAAGAGGGTTATGAGTTTAATTTTGGTTTTATACAGTGCTTTGCTTTTTTTAATATTACAGCTTAAAAGGCTGTGGAATAATTCCAGGCATAAGTAGATGTTTTATAAAATAAATCTGAAAACTGGCAAAGGTGACGGGTGTCTCTGTAGTTGATACAATTTAGAGGAACAATAGATTACTTGAGAATGACAGAAGAAAAGAAAAAAATCAATTGAACATCTGGGCAGTTCAAATAGATAGGATGCTGGTGCCAGGCACTGAAGGCAGATCAGCTTTGAAAAGGGCCGTTTGACAACAGAAGTATTATCGGAAAATGCAGTTTTCTATGGTCCATGTGACCCAGGCATTGTTGGAACAGTCTTCCAAATTGGATTCTGCTTCAAGTTAGATAATAATGGCCTCAGTCATTGAGACTGCAAGTTAAATGATATGCTTTACAAATGCTTTGTAAGAAAATGGACAGTTTCCACACCATCTATGTACGTTTGTCCTCCCAGTGCAAGGAAGACCAAATCCAGGTCATTGGAAACCTCAAGAACATTTCTATGTCCTCCAGCAAGTTGCTCTTGGCTGCCAAGTCTCTGTCGGTTGATCCTGGAGCACCAAACGCCAAGAATCTCTTAGCGGCAGCTGCGAGGTAGGAATGTCTATTATTCTGTAGCCTTCATGTTGAGGAGCCTGTATGGATGTCAGAACAGTCTTCAGGCTTGGAGGCTGAGATGCTGAAGAAGGTCCTAGACTCAGAAGCTACTGAGAGAGGCTGATTGACAGATCTACCTTGAATAGTTTTATTAATGAATTTGAGTTCAGCCTTCAGACAATTAGATTTCCTCTTTTTAAAATGACGTATGTCAGTAATAATTAATGGTAATTTATTGTTTTTACTGTATAGAAAAGATCAATTTTACCTGATCCAAGTAGTACCTTGACGTGAAAATGTTAGTTTTTATTATTATTATTATTATTATTATTATTATTATTTATTTATTTATTTATTTATTTATTTATTTATTTATTTATCTTAGCAGACGCCTTATCCAGGGCTTACTTACAATTGTTACAAGATATCACATTATTTTTCATACAATTACATTATTTTTACATACACTTACCCATTTATACAGTTGGGTTTTACTGGAGCAATCTAGGTAAAGTACCTTATTATCTGAGCAAAGCATTAGATATAGCCATTTTCAACAGAACATAAATAAATAGACCAATAGAATATTTTTAAAACCAAACTTCAATAATGAAATGGGCCATACAAGTAATCAATGAAAAAGTTTGATTACCCCAGTGGTATTTTTAATTATACACTATATAGAATTTTCTGTTTTGCTTTAATAGATATTTCCCTGAAGTTTGCATTATAGTCTGTTTATATGAGAAACAATGTTCAGTTTTTACACACACAAAATAAATGCCTGTAATTGCTGTACTTACTCAACCTCTAGCCTGCAATTTATCATGGCACTGATAATCATTAGTTTCTATTGTCACCTTGTTTTTTTTTTTAAACATATTTTTATTCCAGCAGGCTGTTCTAACATTGTTTTCCTTAGCTTTACAAACTCTGGTTCAATTCATTATTTTTCATGAGAAGGTCCACTTTGCAAACAGGGATAAGTTTGAAGCAAATCTTGAAATTGAGTCTTGAGGGTTTTGAAACCCAGGCGTTCCCTTTTGTATTTCAGAGCTGTGACGGAGAGCATCAACCAGCTGATCACACTGTGTACCCAGCAGGCACCGGGGCAGAAGGAGTGTGACAATGCATTGCGAGAGCTGGAGGTACCTGTTGTAAAACCAGCCAGTCCGTTAACACATCACTGCAGTTCTGTGCACGCATTACCCGGTCGTTTCTTTAAATTAAACTACATGTAATGGGATTTATAAATGTTAAAGTCATTAAAGCTTATCTATGTCCTACTAATCTAGAAAGCAGGTCATGAATTAACCTGTCACCAAATTGAATTAATCAAGGTGCCTCTGCCATTTTATTTTAAATAAAAATATTTTCTGGGGTTTACAGGTTGTTAAAAGCAGATAACAGCTTAGTTTGTGTCACACAAAAACACAGCATATGTACAGTATAAGTGTGCGAGTGCATTTTCATGTTATTTTTCACTGCAGGCCCCCATGGTACCATACAGTTTTAGGGATGCTTAAACTACTTTCCATTTCCTGATCTTAGCTCAACAGCATAGCTGGCAATAAATGATCTAGGAGTGTTGTTTTCCTTCGTACCCACTCACCTCTCTGCTGAGGAGTGTGCTGCAGTAAATGTGGTCAAGGTACCTGCAAACATTTCTGTGTGAACTGATTCTTGACTGACACACCTGGAACCCAAACTCTCAGCCTTTACCAAAACCAATAGTACAGTTTCGCAGTTAGTGTTTCTGTGTTTGGATAGAGACAACTTTTGCATTTTTGCATTGTGTGATTAGAAAAGTCAGTAACTCCACAGTGGTTTGCTGTTTCTCTGTACAGACTGTGAAAGGAATGCTGGATAACCCCAACGAGCCAGTCAGTGATCTCTCCTACTTTGACTGCATTGAAAGTGTGATGGAGAATTCCAAGGTAATAAGTCATAATGTTTTGGAAAGGGGTGGGGGCATGGATATATTGGCTGCTGTTGGGAATTCTGTTTCAGACATCTTGATTGTTTCCCTTCACAGGTCCTGGGAGAGTCGATGGCAGGGATTTCTCACAATTGCAAGACTGGCGACTTACCAGCTTTTGGTGATTGTGTGAGCGTTGCTTCCAAGGCTTTGTGTGGGCTGACAGAAGCTGCAGGCCAGGTAAGCTCAGGGGATTTCATTCCACAGATCATACTATGTTTTACCAAGGGCACTGTGGATCTTTCTTTGCAGTTTTAAGGCTTTTCTACCAGGAAGGAACCTGGTCATTAGGCATCAAGAAATGCAGCTGAAATCATTGGAAAAATGACACTGTGCAAAGATGTAGTAATGAATTCATGAGAGTGGTGTGGCTGAGATTGTGAGCACCCCTGTGGACTTTGCTCTTGTAGCCCAGTTTCATATCTAACTCTGGCCGTCTGTTGTGTTGAACTCCTGGGGATTAGGGCAACATGCTTCTGAAATGCATTATTTGCTTGCAGCTTCTAAATCATCTGTTTGGATTTCATTTTGTAACTTCACATTTGTATTACTGTGTACTCAATAAACGGAGACCATTTGTATCACCGTTGAGCTGTCGCTAAAGGAATGGAATTGTTTTGGTAACTATTACTAAAAGCACACACCTGTCTGGGGGGAATTACTTCCTGTGAGGATCGTTTCTATCAATCAGACCTATTCAGCTTGCTGATTTGCTGTATTTTTCTGATTGGGGCAGGACTGTGCGAAGCAGAAATAAGTATTGCATTAATAGAAACTTAACACCAAGGTTAAACGAGAAAGAGTGCGGGCGAGTGCATCATTTTCTATAATGATGGAATTGCATTATTTTGATACGTATTGTTTATTATATAACATTTCAAGCAATATGATGTTTAGTACATGTTATGATGCTCTCGGATAGAATTGCCACCGCAATTAAACAATTGAACACATTTATTGAAGCCGCTCACACAATTCACACCCACTTTACTTGTTGATTTAACAGCAATTCATTTGTGGTTTAGTGGCGAGTTACAAAACCTGACCTGGCTTCGTGTCCGTACATTCTGCAGCCAGTTTGCAACCCTGACTCTGGCATGCAAGACAAACACTTCAGATGACATTTTGAGACGAAAATGGTCACTGAACTTGTATTGCTTATACCATTTTCTGATTTTAATACGGTAACAACAGGTTTTTACAATAAAGCATGAATATTTATGGTATTTACTAGAAGATATCCCAAACATCCAAAACCCAGACTAATGCTGGAAATTACAGTGCTCCCCCATTATAAGGTGGTCCTTTATATTGCGGAACAGGTTATAAGGCGGTACGATCATGGCTCCCATTTGGCCCATAATGCCATTACACTAGCACTTGTATTCTCACTATAAGACAGAACACAAATAGCACGTTCTCTTAACTATGTCTCCGACTACAGCGTTATAAAAGGGGAACACTGTGTAAAACAAAACATACTTGACTGTTGCATAACCTTTGTCTCTGGCTCTCCCATTTCTCTTTAGGCTTCCTATCTGGTTGGTGTGTCTGACCCAAACAGCCAGGCAGGTCAACAGGGGCTAGTGGATCCCATCCAGTTTGCCAGAGCCAATCAAGCAATCCAGATGGCCTGTCAGAACCTTGTGGACCCTGCAAGCAGCCCATCTCAGGTAAGAGAGTAACTGAGAGAGATCAAATGAAATGTAACTTATTCAAGATTGTATTTAGGCTGTTTTTCCATTACTTACACATGAGAAGACGTAATTTGGGCAGCTTAATGAAATTCACTTCCATCCCAAACAAGAAACGCAGTTTAAGCTCACATCTGACCTCTGTCTATCCTAGTTTGTAACCTTTTTCATTATTTATTGCAAAGCATATGTTCTGTACAGTATGTCTGTGTTATTGTACCCCTGCTAACATATGTGCTGCTGTGAATCAGATGTTGGTCAAAAGCTTAACCAGCAGAAATAAAATTGTGTGTGTGTATGTGTGTGTGTGTATATGTGTGTGTATGTGTGTATATATATATATATATATATATATATATATATATATATATATATATATATATATATATATATATATTATATATACAGTACTGTGCAAAAGTTTTAGGCAGGTGTGAAAAAATGCTGTAAAGTAAGAATGCTTTCAAAAATAGACATGTTAATAGATTATATTTATCAATTAACTAAATGCAAAGTGAGTGAACAGAAGAAAAATCTAAATCAATACATATTTGGTGTGACCACCCTTTGCCTTCAAAACAGCATCAATTCTTCTAGGTACACTTGCACAAAGTCAGGGATTTTGTAGGCATATAGTCAGGTGTATGATTAAACAATTATACCAAACAGGTGCTAATGATCATCAATTCAATATGGAGGTTGAAACACAATCATTAACTGAAACAGAAACAGCTGTGTAGGAGGAATAAAACTGGGTGAGGAACAGCCAAACTCAGCTAACAAGGTGAGGTTGCTGAAGACAGTTTACTGTCAAAAGTCATACACCATGGCAAGACTGAGCACAGCAACAAGACACAAGGTAGTTATACTGCATCAGCAAGGTCTCTCCCAGGCAGAAATTTCAAGGCAGACAGGGTTTCCAGATGTGCTGTCCAAGCTCTTTTGAAGAAGCACAAAGAAACGGGCAACGTTGAGGACCGTGACGCAGTGGTCGGCCAAGGAAACTTACTGCAGCAGATGAAAGACACATCATGCTTACTTCCTTCGCAATCGGAAGATGTCCAGCAGTGCCATCAGCTCAGAACTGCAGAAAACAGAGGGACCCTGGTACACCCATCTACTGTCCGGAGAAGTCTGGTCAGAAGTGGCCTTCATGGAAGACTTGCGGCCAAAAAGCCATACCTCTGACGTGGAAACAAGGCCAAGCGACTCAACTATGCACGAAAACACAGGAACTGGGGTGCAGAAAAATGGCAGCAGGTGCTCTGGACTGATGAGTCAAAATTTGAAATATTTGGCTGTAGCAGAAGGCAGTTTGTTCGCCGAAGGGATGGAGAGCGGTACACGAATGAGTGTCTGCAGGCAACAGTGAAGCATGGTGGAGGTTCCTTGCAAGTTTGGGGCTGCATTTCTGCAAATGGAGTTGGGGATTTGGTCAGAATTAATGGTCTCCTCAATGCTGAGAAGTACAGGCAGATACTTATCCATCATGCAATACCATCAGGGAGGCATCTGATTGGCCCCAAATTTATTCTGCAGCATGACAACGACCCCAAACATACAGCGAAAGTCATTAAGAACTATCTTCAGCGTAAAGAAGAACAAGGAGTCCTGGAAGTGATGGTATGGCCCCACAGAGCCCTGATCTCAACATCATCGAGTCTGTTTGGGATTACATGAAGAGAGAGAAGCAACTGAGGCTGCCTAAATCCACAGAAGAACTGTGCATAGTTCTCCAAGTAGTTTGGGTCAACCTACCTGCCGAGTTCCTTCAAAACTGGGTGCAAGTGTACCTAGAAGAATTGATGCTTGATGCTGTTTTGAAGGCAAAGGGTGGTCACACCAAATATGGATTTGATTTAGATTTTTCTTCTGTTCACTCACTTTGCATTTAGTTAATTGATAAATATAATCTATTAACATGTCTATTTTGAAAGCATTCTTACTTTTACAGCATTTTTTCACACCTGCCTAAAACTTTTGCACAGTACTGTATATATATATATAATGTCAAAGCATCTGTTAGCAAAAGGAAATAAAACAGCTTTTGTATTTTTCCCCTAAAATAAGCAACCGGTGGTTTTATTTTATTTTTGCCTTTTCAGGTGTTGTCGGCTGCCACTATTGTAGCCAAACACACCTCCGCTTTGTGCAATGCCTGCCGCATCGCCTCCTCCAAAACAGGAAACCCTGTTGCTAAGAGACACTTTGTGCAGTCAGCTAAAGAGGTGGCAAACAGCACTGCCAACCTGGTTAAGACGATTAAGGTAAAGTGGGCTTGTAATAATCTGACAGTATGGAGATCTTTAAATCTGGTAACCTTGGAAGGACGCTGGCAGAGTGCAAGGGCATTGTTAAATCAAATTTAGATATGATTTAAACTTTAAATGCAATAATAAAACTTAATCACGAAATGATGATTTTGTAAGTTAGTGTTCTTGTATTGCTGCCTCTAACCCTATATACTGTGCTGCTGGTGCAGATAAGTGTCAACCCAAGTAACTACTTCAGATCGAGCATAGGGGTTATGACCAGAGTGTCTCTGTTAGAAGAATGAAGCGATCGGTTAGAGATGTTTCTCTTTATTAAGGAATGCGTTTGCCCCAGCAGATTTTCTTATGTCTTATCCATAGATCAGGGATTTATCATTGTCCACACAAAAGCAAGAAGTAAATTTACAGTAAACAGTTTATTCAGAATTGCCCAAACTGATCTATGACACATTCTCTGTACTGCATGTCTAGTTTGCCAATTTACCCTGTCACACTGGGCCCTGTTAATGTTCCTTCAAGGCATAGGAGCAGCTACAGATCCCAGCAAGCTACAGTAAATGCACTCTCTCTCTCTCTCTCATTAAAGTGAAGGTTACCCAAGTGTGATCTTGGTGAAAAGGTCACCCTGATAACAACTGTTTTCTTTTCCTAGGCATTGGATGGAGATTTTTCCAAGAGAATCGTGACAAGTGCAGAGTTGCCACTTCACCCCTTATAGAAGCAGTGGAGAATCTCGCAGCGTTCGCCTCCAATCCAGAATTTGTCAGCATTCCTGCTCAGATCAGCAGAGAGGTACCATTTAGAATGCTGATCCATTTCTTAACAGGTTCTTCCATAGCTGTTGGGATTTCACATTCGACTTGCTTTGGTTCAAACTCATTTTTGTGGCTCCTTGTCTTTGAACAGTAATAATAATTTATTAAAGGATAAACACTTTTCTCACTATGGACATCCCCTGGCATTCATTAGCTTGCCATTGCAGGCAGTGGCTGCATGTTGCCTGGAAATCAAAAATAAACAAAACCCCTTAATCTTCACCTTGAGCCACAGTACGCCCATCTCCAAGAATGGACAGCATGCAAAGAAGATGAAGTCATTTCTGCCCTCCCAGAATGCACCTGGGATAGTTGGTCCATGTGCACTTTGAGTAGGGTTTAACAGTTTAGAATGTAAACATTAATCAGGATTGTGTGATGTTAAAAATATGCATGTAAAATAAAGATGAAATTACCTTTACTGTTTAAGTTTTAAATGTACATTGTAATGGAAATGCATTTCATATTTAAAACACATTCAACAGTTGCACATACATTTTGAAGTAATGCCCAGCAAAGAGAAAGAAGCAGCACTTTAATAGAGGGTTTCTTATGTTTAAACCTTTTTATACAGAATGTCTTCTCTCTAACTGAGAGAAGTTATCATATTATGCATAACAGTTTCACCTTTACTATAGGAGACTCAGTTTAAAATGATTGTTCTGAAAAGAGGCATTTTTCCCCACATCAAATATTCATGTATTCTGAAGATGCTTTTGCTTTGTGCTAATACTCGTAAGATGGTGTGGTTTGAAATTATGGGATACTTTTTGCAAAATAGTATGTATATGTATGTTTCTAGTGGTTTCTTCTGGTGTTGTCTACAGGGGTGTGCAGCCCAGGAACCAATCCTGTACTCTGCAAGAGCCATGCTGGACAGTTCATCTCTCCTCCTTAAAACAGCTCGCTCATTGGTTATCAATCCCAAGGACCCTCCTACCTGGTCTATATTGGCTGGCCATTCACGCACAGTGTCAGACTCTATCAAGAGCCTTATCACATCAATCAGGTAGGTGATTAATAAGAACATTCTTAAATCAAAAGAATCAAATGAGAAATTGTATTTAACATAAGTTTTAAATTGTGTAATGCAATGGTAAGCCAGCCAGGAGAAGACAGATAGACAGGCAGTAACAGAGTAGCTGTTACAGTTTTGTCAGACGGTCATGATGTGCTGGTGAACTAGCAAGTGGCTGGTGGAAGCAATTTGATCTGTCACTTTCTATTCCGTGCAACTAAAATGCATGATTTAGGAAAGCTTTGCTTTTTTTAAGAAATCCAGGTTGGGCAGAATACACTGATGCTGAAGTGAGTGGGATGTTAACATTATTATCTGATGGAAAATAATTTCCTTTTTGTGGTGTGCTGTATTTCACCCCCACATCTCTTCTGCTTTTAAATATTTTTTTCTGTTGGGTCAGGTAAGGTACTTTAGTCTCAAGCTCATTTGGTTTTCTTTGCACGGGGATTGGTTGAGCGGTGCTGAGTTACAAAGCATACTAATGTGGATAACACAGCCGACTAGAGATTATTCCAACACCACCAGACTCATTTTACCTGTAAACTGAGATGGAATCCATATCTGCTTTAAAGACACATTAACAAAGGCTTTAGCTGTTTCCTCTAAGAATTCGCTGCAGGACTGTGTCTCGCAGTTCTATTTTACACAGAAATAGAATTCCTTGGTGTCTGTTTTTCTTTGTAACAGGTAGTTCTCCAGTAAACCTTTGATAGCATGTAACAACACCACCTTCTTGTTCTTCAATCAGGGACAAGGCTCCTGGTCAGAGGGAGTGTGACTATTCCATCGACAACATTAACAGATGTATCCGGGGTATTGAACAGGCTTCTCTTGCAGCTGTTAGCCAAAACCTGCCTTCGAGGGATGACATTTCACTAGAGGTAAAACACACAAACATCCAGGCTTTTCAGCCTAAATAGCTAATATAATACTACTGCATCTATGCAGGTGCCAAACAAGTAAAAAATACTGCATTTGCATTATTAACTGTAAGGCTTTAGAGACGAATAGCTTCAGGTGCCATTTCAATGTGTTTTTAGCAGGGTAAAATTGCAAATTAAATGCAAGATACAGCAACAAGTGGTCAAGGCACCAAAGTGAAAGAACTTGCTTTCCCACCAGGCTTTGCAGGAGCAGTTGACCTCCGTGGTACAAGAGATTGGCCATGTCATTGATCCCATTTCATATGCAGCCAGAGGAGAGGCAGCCCAGCTGGGACACAAGGTACATTCCAACTGATCAGGTTTGATTTGAATTGCTTTGTCCCCTCTTTGTATTTATTATTATTCTTTTAATACATATATATTCTTCACAACAGGTTACGCAGCTGGCTAGCTACTTTGAGCCTCTCATTCTTGCCTCTGTTGGAGTTGCGTCTAAACTTCTGGATCACCAGCAACAGATGACCGTGTTGGACCAGACCAAGACATTGGCAGAGTCTTCCCTTCAGATGCTCTATGCAGCCAAAGAAGGAGGTGGTAACCCTAAGGTACTGTACTGTACCATAATCACACACCCGTACTTTAAATGACCATGTACCTCTAAATTCAACAGTATTGTATTTTTAGTTTCAACTGAAATTACATAGTTCCCGGGTAGACAGCTTAAACACTTCAAGGTTTTAGTAAAATCATTATTTTGTGTGCTTGCACAAAATATTTATTGAATGGCTTATCTTTTAGTAATGTGGATTAATAGAAATGCATTATGTTATGGTAGACTATTTATAATTGGCTCCCTGAATTTGCTAGTGTCAGTATCCCAGTCTTGCAGCTATGTTCAGGAGGGTCTGCTCATTGAGTAGGATGTGGGAGAAGATAACCGTACCGTGCTAGTCTAGAGTGCTGGAAGATGGTAAAGGACCAGATCATCTTTCTCCAGCATATTGCTCGTTGACAGTCCAGAAATGTGTGTGCTAATGTCAGAACCGCCCTCAGTGATGTTAATCTGTGTTGTGTCCTGTTGTAATGCCTTCCTGTCCATGTAGGCTGCCCACACTCATGACGCTATTGCAGAAGCTGCCCAGCTGATGAAGGAGGCAGTGGACGACATCATGGTCACAATGAACGAAGCAGCCAGTGAAGTGGGCATGGTCGGGGGCATGGTGGACTCCATTGCTGAGGCCATGGGCAGAGTAAGTATTGTTCGTTTTTTTACGAAATACAATAGCAGTCGGTGTTTATATCCTGAATATAACACTATTGAGTGTTGTGACTCTCTAACCACAACTCCAGGAGACCTTTGCAACATGGCTGCCTGCAAAGTCACTTTTCCCTCAGAGTGGTACAAGCAAAGGAATTTCAAAATCACATAAACAAAAGGTGATATTGTTGTGCAGTAACTGCGAATGATATAGCTTCCATAGCATATTTTGAAAGAGGAGAAGATTATCTATTCAGGGATACCTAGATATTTAGTAAGTAAAGGGTATGAGTGAGGAAAAATGGGCAATACAATCCCCCTAGTCTTGCCACAAATGATCTGTTGTTGCCATAATTTGTGCTGGTACTGCAAGTCAAATAGAAGTATAACATGCCTGTCAGAAATGATCAGTTGTTAATGTTTAAACCAGTTATTCCAAGTCTTCTGGTTTCAATCAGAACCAATAAAAAGGCCAACCAACCAAGCTTGGGAATTCACCGGCCATAAATTAAACAATTAGATCAGATCAGTTGAGTAGATATTGTAACAACAACATGCTGTTGAGGTCAGCTTTTGGCTTCGGACCAAATATCTCTTCATGCCACCTGCTGTCTTGGGTTTCATGTTTTCAATTAGTAAAAGTGATGCTTTAACATGTTAATTTGGTCTGTCTTCGGTTCTGTAATGAGCATTGAGGCATTTGCTGTGTTTTTTTATATATTCAAAGCGTCCTGGATGTAAAGCTAGGAGCACGATAGAGTGTACTGCACTGTAGACCACAGGCATCATTAAAACATTTTGATGCTTCTATACTAAAACCTGCTTGTGGTTTTCTTTCCCAGTTGGATGAAGGCACTCCTCCGGAACCAGAAGGTTCATTTGTAGATTATCAGACAACAATGGTCAAATATTCCAAGGCCATTGCGGTTACCGCCCAGGAAATGGTAGGTAAAACCCAAAATGATTAAAATAGACTGTAGAAAATAGATTGTGTATTGTATTTGCCTATTTCTACTTCTGCTTCTGTGGACATTGATTCTGTTTTTTGGTTATTGGCCAATATAAATATGAATTCTGTTTTTTTGTATTCATTGTTAATCAAAATGTAAGCATTACGAGTTTAAATAAAAGTAAATACATTTTTTAATTATTTTGTTGCAAGACAAAGTTGATCCTTCAGTTTTCACAAAGCACATTTTGCTTCCCTTGTGTGTATTTTGAATCTAGAAAGAAGCTGATTTTGGGCTGCGGTTCACAACATTTTGTTATATCTTAAAGCTGGTGAGATTAAAAATATTGCTTGGTGAGGATGTTTGGTAAGAGTTTTTAAGAATCGTTTTCCTTTCTTCAGATGACAAAATCTGTGGCCAGTCCGGAGGAGTTGGGAGGCCTAGCTTCTCAGGTCACCATAGACTATGGTCATCTGGCTCACCAGGGCAGACTGGCAGCAGCTACAGCAGAACCTGAGGAGGTGAGCGCACTGTGTGCCCTGCTGCTCAGGGCTCGTCACAGGCTACCACTGCTCCAGCAACGAGTCTCTCCTTGTATTTTTAGGATCAGAATCATGGGGGAGTTCTGGCTTCTCATGAACTTTTCTTAGAATCATTTTTATAGATCAGGAGGCCTAATTGGCTGAGCTACAGTATCAATGGCTAAATCATGTCCAGTTTGAAACAGTATGTCCTTTAACTCACACATGCAGCCTGGCTCTTTTTTGCATAGTGGTTTAAGACGCTCGCCTACCGTTTTTTGTTAAATAATGCAGACAAGCTTCTTAAACGCTATGCAAAAGAGCCAGGCTTCGCCTCGTGTGGTTATACAACTTTAACGTTACCGTGCATCACACAACACTGCCCGTTACACCTGGGCGTGCTGTGGATGTAGATCAGGATAATAACACCTGGAATTTGTTATACTAATGCAAGACCGAATACACTTGCCAGTTTGCTCACCTTAGACTAAACTTTAAGTGTGTGTGTGTGTGTGTGTGTGTGTGTGTGTGTGTGTGTGTGTACCCTCACTAAGACATTCGCTCTAATTGTTGTTGCTCCAGATTGGATTCCAGATAAAAACCGAGTCCAGGAGCTGGGTCATGGCTGTATCTTCCTGGTACAGAAAGCTGGAGCCCTGCAGGTCACCCCACAGACAGCTTCACCAAGAGAGCTGATCGAGTGTGCCGAGCAGTAACTGAAAAGGTAACTGCAGTGTTTCTTGTACTGATGGTGGTTGTTGACCCCTTGTTTTTGTACTTTGGTCCTGTATTTAGTACCTGTTTAGCCTATTTGAGCTCTTTTACAAGGCTGTTTCCAGATACTGCTTTTACCAGTTTTTATATTTGTTTTGAATCCGGAAACTACAATCAATTTCTATGCCTGTGTATTTGAAAATCAAGAACAAGCTGTTTTTCCTTAAGATGTTCCACCCCAGTAAACAATGTTCTAGTTTGTATGTTTTGCTTGCCACAGTAACAGTGGTCTCAATGAAAGTGATTCCAGATGGCAGGGTTGTATAAGGTCATTCATATTTAATTCCAGAGAGAGGGCTAACTTTCTGAGTTCAGTCTGGGAAGGATTTAAAATGTGTACTTTTCAGTGTGGTTAAGGGAAAGGGGACATTTTGTCTTTGTTTTATATATTTTAATTTCACCTTTTCAACCCCCCTCTATAGTTTCCATTCTGCTGATCTCCTAGCGGAATAGATTGCATATGAGTAGAACTCATTCCTGCTCAGCCTACTTCTGATCACTGATAACCCACTTAAAAGGGATGCCATCTACTTAAACTAAATATCAGCCGTGCAGTGTTCAGTGTTACACTACAATGCTAGGATGCATTTACCACATGTTTATCTTCTGTACACTCAACAAGACCTTTTATGTGCTTATTTTGCCAAAAGTGACGCAATGTTGAAATGTTTTTTTTTTTTTCTGACCACCTTTGAATCGGATGCACTTCACTGTTTCTGCAACTGAGTGGCAGACAAAACTGAACTACACATTAAAAGCAATAAGCAGGGTAGTGTTTGGACTTCCATTAAGACATGGAAGTTTTCCTTAGGGCAAGAAGTCTTAACCCTAAACTAGGGGGCAATGATGGTAAATAGGTTCTTTATAGCAGACTACAAAAAGAAAAAATTTGACATCTGTAAGCCATTCTCAGAACGCACCTGAGAAAACAGATCTGAGGAGTGAGCAAGCACATCTTTTCTGAAGTGCCCTGAAAAGTACTTTTTTTTTTTTATTGTGTGTAGGTTTCTATGGTTCTGTCTGCGCTTCAGGCTGGAAATAAAGGAACTCAGGCCTGCATCACTGCAGCCTCCGCAGTGTCCGGCATCATCGCAGATCTCGACACCACCATCATGTTTGCTTCGTCAGGCACCCTCAAAGCAGAGAACGAGGAGTCGTTTGCCGATCACAGGTCAGAGACTCCTCTTTACTACCTACACAAGGTCCTCCACAATGTCTGAAACTGGGAATACATACGTTTTTACATAGAGAATCATTATTCCAGTGTGATTTTCACTTGGAAGAATCTTTTAGTTATGGAGTGTATCAGAATATGGGGGTACATGGTGGCGTCTGTCAGACCCAATTTCCATGCCAATATGGACGGGTATGGAAAATCTACTTTTTCACGTTACTGATAGGTCTAAATTTGTATGCATAGCTGTGTCCGGTGATGTGGTCACTGACGATCTTGTTTCTTTCTTTTCTCTACAGACCTATCCCCTAGAGTTACCTGTATCAGTAATACTTGTTTGTTTCTAAACCTCCATTCACTTGGTTACCTGCACCAAATAAATTGCAGTAATCCTCAGCTTTGGGCTGTTTTGAGAAAACTGATCAAAGTAATCTAAATAGCTCAGTTGAGAAGATGTTAATGTAATTACCTTAAAAGCCATACAGCAAATGTGAAGATGAATGTTGGCCATTAATACAAATGTATGCAGCAGACACAATGAAACTTTCCATTACTTTTTATCTTAGTTTCAGAAAATTCCATATATTAGATTAGGTGTAGGCTATGGGCAATTTTATATTAGAATGACACCTAAAGGTTTTATAATGAACTGCCTTTGTATAAAAGATGCCTTGGTTTTCTCTATTAAATAGTGTCTTATACAATGGTTTTATTTTCATGTGGAAAGAGCACAGCTCCGGCTATAATGTATGAGAGCTGTAAAAGTCATGAAAAGGGATTTGAGTAACCATGGATATTGTATCCTTGCCTCTCTGACAGGGAGAATATATTGAAGACTGCTAAGGCTTTAGTTGAGGACACAAAGATGCTGGTATCAGGTGCTGCTTCCAGCCAGGACAAACTGGCCCAGGCTGCCCAGTCTTCTGCTAATACCATCACACAGCTGACTGACGTGGTGAAGCTGGGAGCTACCAGCATTGGATCAGATGACCCGGAAACTCAGGTAAACCTGAATAAGAGCAGAAAACACTGTGGGTCAGCACTGTGTGGCTCTTTTACTGTGCGTCTCGGTCAGTCTGCTAACCTAAGAAGCGGTGAGGAGCATCATCAGGATGTCTAAGGGTTGGACCTGTAGGACTAATCCTAATGTTCAAAATGTTGTCCCTCCACAGGCACATGCATTACAGACATGTTGAAGCGTTTGTAAATGTATTTGTGAATATATTGATGTTCTACTGTTTTGGCATGTGATTCAAGACTTCTTGGTTCCTGCACTGTTGATTTGGAAACCTGTTGCACTCTTACCACGAACACTATTGCTATACAGTGTATACTGATTTTAAATAGACAATGATTTCCAAGCATGAAAGCTATTTTTCTAAAATGTATTTCCAGCGGCTGCAGTGTGACAAATTGCAGGAACAGCACTGTTTTACAAAGAGGTTGATGTTTCTATAGGTTGTGCTGATCAATGCCGTGAAAGATGTTGCCAAGGCTCTGGCTGAATTGATCGGGGCCACGAAGTGTGCTTCAGGCAAGCCGGCTGGCGACCCCTCCATGTACCAGCTCAAGAGCTGCCAAGGTAAGAAACAGTCCAGTCAGAGCAGATGGCATTCGACAAGCTTCTCAGGCTGGGCTCTTGCCTTCTGGGTTCAGTCGCTGGGTAACATGTCGATTGGCTTGACAGAGGGAACCGTTGATCTTCGGTCCTCCTGATCAGTAAGTGGCTTGCAGTGGTGAGCCGACGTTCGAATGGGGGAGAGAATCAAAGTAATTAGATGTGTAGCAGCTCATTTATTTATTGAATAGACTTGCTCAGAGCATCGTCAAGGCGGGTAGACTGCGTCGTTTATGTGTTAGACCTCCTCTCCGGATCATCATGTGAATAAAATGCCTCTTTTACACCTTCAGGTCATGGTGACCAACGTCACGTCGCTTTTGAAGACTGTGAAAGCTGTGGAGGATGAAGCCACTCGAGGGACCAGAGCACTTGAAGCCACAATCGAGTGCATCAAACAGGAGCTCACGGTAAAGAAATGAGCTGAGAGTGCATCTGCACTAGTGACGCTTGCCAGTCCCAGGAGACGGCTATACCGTCTTTATTTAGCTTTTAAACACTGTTATGATGTAATTGATGTACTCTGAACGGCACTATTGTTTGATGTGGATGCTTTATCTATTTCATCCCGTGGAAACTTTCTGTAATGGAAATATTAGATGGTATTTTCAAGTGTATGTTAATGTAACTGGGGAGGTATAAAATATATGCTTCAAATGCATTGAATCGATCCATTGACACTGGGAATGTATAACATTGTAAGATAAGGAAGAAACCTGCCATATGTAGTGCAACTGTCTTATTTCCTTACATTTGAATTAAGAATCCCTTGAAGAGGGTTATACATTCTGAATATTTTGGCCATACTGCACCTATTTACTTGTCAATGTATCAAACTTCTTGTATTAGTATTATTGGTAACTTATTTAAACCACAGATTGCCAGAGGAACTTATTAAGCACAATTGGCTTCAGTTTGAAAAAACATTAGGGCCTACATGAATAAATACCCCAAATCTCTGGTGTCACTTTGCTGTAACACAAAAACATACAGCAATTTATTTAAAACAAAATACTAATAACATTTTTGAAATGCAATAGCTTTTAAGATAAACTACAGTCCTTGTTCAAATCTATTGATCCTCTTCCCAGGTGTTCCAGTCAAAGCAGGTGCCAGACAGGGTATCTACACCTGAAGAGTTCATCCGGATGACTAAAGGCATCACCACGGCAACTGCCAAAGCTGTGGCAGCTGGCAACTCTGCGAGACAGGAGGACGTGATCGCAACAGCCAACCTCAGCCGCAAAGCCATTACTGACATGCTGATGACCTGCAAGGTAGGAGAAAACTTGAAGCACAATAGAGGAGTCAATTTTCCAGTAAAAGTTTGAAACGTGCATTGAGTTCTTCCACCACTAGGTGGAGCTGTATAATCTGTGAATTGGAACACACACATGTTTAAAGTTATCTCCGACTTTCTAAGCTTAGTTAGTTGTTTTATTACAGTTTTAATTTCGTAGAATTATACCACAGAGGTTAAGCTGTATCTTTATGATGTATTTATTTTAAAGTATTTTCCATCTTTAATAAATGTGTATTTTTTTTCTTTAATAATACTGGAAGTGGTTTCTTTTTACAAATATGTAGTGCTTTGTAGCAGCGATAGGCCCGAAAACAGTTGGTAATGAGCCAAGGGCCATTTCCTAAAACAAACGAAATGTGAACTAGCATGTCCACTTGAATTTCACTACACTTTAAAACAGATTGTATTCCATGCAACAGCTGTTTTAGTTTGTTCAAACCTGACAAAGGACTGGAATGTGGTATAGAATGCTGGTTTAATATTAAATGTGGTCAAAATCCTTTTTTTTTTTTTTTAGGGACTATTCACATTTCAGTAATGTAAGCGAAATCAATGTATATACTATTAAAATACTGAAAATCAGGGGAGGTGGGTGGGGATAAGAAAGAGTTCTAAGGATGTGGGCATACAAATGCAAATCTTTGACTTCCACTTCGTTCCCCTACGTTTAGCAAGCTGCCTATCACCAGGAAGTGGGAGACGATGTGCGAATCCGTGCCCTGCGTTTTGGGACGGAGTGTACCATTGGCTACGCTGAGCTGCTGGAGCATGTTCTGTTGGTAGGCTGATTTCCAATTGGATTCTTGCCTCTTGGCAGGTTTAAATTTGTATTGGCTGCTCCCTGCACCAAAACCCTAGCTTTTGTTTTGTGTTTAACAATATTAAATTGACAATTTAATTTTTATTAGTGCCTTTTAGGGTAAGTCCTCCCAAGGTGTTTAATAATAATAATATATAATAAACTCATAATGTTCATACATGCCAACGTTGCAGTTAGTTATTGCTTTACTACCAAAAATCTATTTTAGTGATTGACTTTTCAAAAGGGAAAATGATGCTATGGCCCAGCTTTTGTGTCTCAAATGTTGCCAGGAATACATATTGCTGTCCAATATGCTGTCTTGTTTGGGATTCAGCCCAAGTGTCCAACTTCTACATTTCTGTGGTGCTTGGGGTGTAATATGTATCTCTTTGAAATATATCTGTGGCTGGCAGGTTTTTTTAGGATGTGAGCACCAAATTTAAACAAACAAAATCTGAGCTGCTGCATTTCATCTGTAAGTCTCTGTTTATAAAGTTACTTGTGAAAATGTTTGTCTTCCTCAGATTGTATTTTGTATGCACTGTATCCATATTCCTTAATGCAGGTTCTTCAGAAACCAACTCCTGAGCTGAAGCAGCAGTTAGCTGTGTTCTCGAAACGTGTGGCGGGGGCTGTCACAGAGCTTATTCAGTCAGCTGAAGCTATGAAAGGTGAGGCAAAGCAGTTCCAACGTTGGTAGACATTAGGGCCCTTTAGTAAGAACACAGTGTCCTTTTAGAAATATTGGCCATTGATAGTTCATCATAGTATTCTCACTTAAACTACTTACTGTATAAAACCAAAGTGTGTAGCTGAATTCTGATGTCTTTTCATATGACACCATCCTCCTCTTCTTTATTTCTTTCTTTATTTATTTATTTATTTATTTATTTATTTATTTACTTCTCCTTCTATAAAGCCAATGCCCTCCACAAATCTTTTAATTTCCTGAGTAAGACAGGGAGACTGGATGCAATCTTCAAATACAACTGAAGTCTATACTATACAAATGCATATGACTTGAGAATATGTTTTGAATAGTTTCATGTTTTATCACTAAATCCCATTAATTTGTAATTTGTATGTCTACATGTATTCTGTCCTGAATCCATCTAACTAAAAGTAATACAATCGGATACATATTCCCAACTCTGCCACCCTCCTGTTTTAACTGGTCAGTAGTTCACTGCATTAATGCACATTGTTTTTCCTTTGCCTCAGATGGAGGTAAGTTTGAATCCTGCTGTGTCATTTTTGTGGGTAACTTTTTTTTTTTTTGAGGGTGGGTATGGTATCGGTATCCTGATATACAGGAGCCAGAATATCAAACATCAGCACTAAATTAGATCTCATGCTGAAAATCTACTTGAGTAAAGTGATGAAATGTTACAATATGAAGATATTTGTTTAAACATTAGAAAGTTTCAATAGTATGAAAATATATATAGTCCATGTGAAAAACAGTTAGAAATGTAAAAATACAACATGCATGGTAAGGGTGATTGTGTTACTCAATAGCCAGTGAAACAATCACCCAGATGGTTCTTTAGCCACATGTTGCTCCTTGAACTCCAAACTGTTCTACAGTGTGCTGTAAGAGAAGAGGTTCTCAGTGTTCTTTTTGGCATGCTTTAAGGTAACGAATGGGTAGATCCTGAAGATCCTACAGTCATTGCAGAGACAGAGCTGCTGGGAGCTGCAGCGTCCATAGAGGCTGCAGCCAAGAAACTGGAACAGCTAAAACCAAGAGCCAAGCCAAAGGTATGTGCACAGGAGGAATGGCTCGGGTGAGACAAGCACAGCAATGCCATGTAGTATACAGAGATTGGACAAACAGGTAGAAACATCTCCAGCAACATGATCAATGGGTTGATTATGGAGCCACCGTGGCCTGCCTGGATGGCAGTGAGTTGGCATAAGTACACAAGGTGTGTCAGGGATTGCGTGAGCATTCCTCAATGAATAATGCCTTTAAGGAAGGCAGAAATGTGCACTAAACTAGAATGAGACAGTTCCTCCTGAAACACCAGTTATTGCAGGGATGGAAATAAGACTCCTATTACATAGCAGTTTTCCCTATTTAGACCCAGTTTTTATGTAACAAGCTCAGGTGTGTCTTACTAAACTCATAGTAAAACCAAGAGTCATTTCCTTCCATGTATTGGCAATATAGAAGCACCTACCAAGTGAGGTGCTGTCTTTCCCATTGTGACTGAAACTGATTTCCAGGGGAGAGGCAGCTTTTATACTTTTCTGAATATATGTCAAGAGCTGCTGTTTGTACAGCAAATGAATACTGTAGGTCAGGTGAGTCCATTCACGCAAAAGTGTGTCCTACAAATAGCAGGTGTTCTATAGTTTTTTCAACCCCCTGAATATTTCTGGAACACCCATCATGGCAAATATCTCAAAGCAGTTGTTAGCTATATAGTCAACAAGTTGAGATTTACAGTACATTTGTACAAAGGGAGATGACTCGGTCATTCAGGCCAAGGCATTCAGTTCAGACAGGATATAATGGCCAAGAATGTGCTGTGTGCTCTTTCTCATGGCTCCTCTGTCTGTTTAACCAGCAATGTACAAAAAAATGTCTATCTAAGAATTGGAACACATACATACGAAATGCTATTTACTGAACTCTGCCATCACATCTGTAGGTTTCTAGTTGTAACAAGCCTGACCTAAAGTGTTCTCCGTTTTCATTGTGTATTTCATTAGAGGTCCACCCTTTATTGGTTTGTGTGAATATTAAAGACTGTACTGCTTGTAGCGGACAGCCAGAAAGTCCTGGGGAAAAAAGACAGGACTTGATATTAAAGTAGCCACTGTTTCTGGAATATGATGGTCTTGTAAGAGTCCCTCATGAGATTTGTGCCTGTCTGTCTGTTTGTTGTTTGGATAAACATGACTGCTCAGTATGAGGAGATGGGGTGTTGAAATAAAACAGAGATTGAGCATCCAGGCAGTTTATTTTATTTTATTTTATTTTATTTTATTTTATTTTATATATATCCTAGATACCCCTGCAGCAGTAGTTAGTTTTCACCAGGATACAACTCAATTGATAGTTCTGATAACACCATTTTTCTGATGGTTGCTCCACTCTTAGAAAATAGTAGCTACATTCAGTAACACCAGCTACACCTATAGAGGCATCTTGGATAACATGATCTAAGCTGCTGAGTCCCACAATCCATATTCAGTTTCATATAAAAAATAAAATGTATTGCTGTGTACTTCTTCCAGAGTTTAGCCTTTTTTGCACTGTACTCTACCAGAAAGCATGCTGCTGTTGACAGTCAAAAAAGGTAGCTTTAGGTAGCTCCCTCCTTGAAACACATCTGTCCTGTGCTTTCATTTGTTAGCCAATTTCTCAGCACATTTTCAAGTACTGCTATTGCCCAGAAACACAAATTAATAAAGAGGAATGCCATTTTTCCAAATTGTGAAAAAGTAGATTTCGTCATAATTACGTACTCATCAATATTCCAAATGGGTTCAACACAAGAAGTAAAAATGGCTATTGCTGTCATGTTTTTAGGGTAGCATGCAGATGGGTACATAATTATGCCTACGCTATACTTTTAGCTAGTGCTTAGCTTTAACTATGGTATGATGGAGAGGCTGTCCTGTTTGCTGATTGTCCGATTGTCCGAAACACAATCCACAAAGTCAAGGAAGAGACCCCCCATCCCATCAATCCTCTACACCTTCCCTTCCCAGTTCTCCTGTCTCCCCCCCCCCCGCCTCTCATCCCCAGCATTAGGCGGTGTGTTTTCACTAGTGGCAGCATGCCCCACTGTTTCAAGCCGATATCAAACCTGGAAGCCTGCTCTGCAGGACTCTGTGTGATATGTTTGATATATTAGGTTGTTATTCAATCCAACTATATATCAAACATATTCCTACAGTGTCCTGCCCTGTCTCCAGACGTTTATGCTTTGTGTTCTGTTGTAAAGTGCTTCATGCTGATGTTCCTGTGTGCAGCCAAAGTAGCAATGTTAGCTTTTCTCCTGCTGTTATGTTTGGATTTCCTAAGAGAGACTCATAACGTGATGAAATTCTGTTGTTACCCTGGCAAGCGCAGAAGAGAAGCTTTTTAGATTTTATTTCGCTTGATCTTAGCCTTAGAAAGCTCATGCCGTATTGGTGTCTGTTTTGTAGGGCATCTTCTTTCTAAGGTCAAAAAGATGTCTTGCACAGGAAACAATGATTTTAGTGGTTGCCGTACAAACCCTCGGTCTCCTTGTGTTGTGATTTGTAGGTTGCAATAGTGGAGATGAAATTGTAACAAGGCATGTAAAGTGCCAATGTTGTCTTGATCATACTTGTTAACCCAGGAGCAGGTACTGGAGCTGGAAATCCAGGCACTGCAGTCCCTCCTATCTCCTGAAGGTGTCGCCATTAGGAAGGGCCAGCAATAAGGGCAATTGATTTGATTTTTTCTTTTTTATTTGTGGCCTGAATATAGATGTGTAGTTTTGATTTGCTGTTTTCCTAAAATACAGGGTAAAAACAATCTCCAGTAGTATAAATATCAATCAATAAATACATTAATCCTTACAGGGGTTCTTTCTTTCCATTGGGTACTGATTTAAAACTGAACTGTTGTATGATCTTAGGTTGTAATAAGCCCTTTAGCAAGCCTTGAAATAAAATGTACCTGTAGAACGCAGTGGTGCAAGAGAGGTAGGCAGTGGATCGTGATGGCGAACGCATCATTCAAGTTAATCCCAAACATGCTCCACTTGATTGCATTTCCAGAGATTGTGGTGGCCTTGGAAGATCCCTGAAATCTGTCATGCTCTCTAAATAATTAAACAGCTCGCGTGTCTTCCTATAAATCCATATGTAACTTTCCAGGTTTATTCAAACACATCGTACACAGGTAGAAACAGCTTTTGTGGTTTGTGCTTCCAAAGTTATTAAGCTGTAAAGTGGCACACAATTTTATGGCAACATATTTTTGTTCATACATGATGGCAACTTTAAAATTTAATATGAAATTGTATAAAAATACATTCATATGCAACCATAAATCCACATTCATTCATTCATTTTGAAGAAAAATTCAAAGTGCATGTAATGATGATAAAACTTGGTAGCTCTTAGTAACTGGATTAAAACTACATTTAATTTGCTGGTAATCGTGATCCTGATGGCTTTCTTTGCCAGTTCGGATGTATATATGGTCATTTTGTTTTGCTTACAGCAAGCGGATGAAAACCTGGACTTTGAGGAGCAGATCTTGGAGGCGCCAAATCCATCGCCGCGGCAACCAGCTCTGGTGAAATCGGCATCGGCAGCACAGAGAGAGCTGGTGGCACAGGGAAAGGTGAGTAAAGAGGAGACCATACAGTATAGAAATATAAACTCCTTAATCTCCAGGCATTTCGTACAGTTGCTTGCCCAAGCGAGACAGTGCCTTGGTTCAGTCTGATCAAACCTTATCCTTATGAGAAACCAATTTTAAGTCTTTTTGACATTATTTCATGTAGATGACTTCCATTTTAAGTAACTGTTTGGCTTGAAAAAGCCATTTTTATCAGTTTCCTGAGCTTCAGTAAAGGAATTGTTTACTGATTTTGTATGTATTTTTTATTTTTCTCTATCTAAATAGATGCAGCACTATGTTACCACTGACAGATGAATATCCGTGCTGAACTGTATATAGTGTGAGGAGAAATGTTAGAAAAATGAACCCAAAGCAACTAGGAATTTTGAGTACTGTTTTAAATTAGAAATAATGTTTTGTTTTAGACACTGCTAATTGTTACCAACCTCCACAACAGTGTGAATTGCAGTTGCTTGAACAGCTGTTTTGTTTAATATTTTGGGGCTGTTTAACCTCAAGCTGGAGACGCTCTTGGCTGCCTCAGCAATGACTGGAATTAGAGCCCGACTCCTTTCCAGACTTTGAGTTTGCTTTGACTGAAAGAGATCTACCACATCAGAATGCTTGACAATACTGAAAGCATTCTCCACTGGGGCGTGCCATTTTAGAAAAATAAAGTAGGAGTAAAAAATTAAACCTTTTTTTGTCTGCAAACAAGGAGACAGCCCTCTTGCATTGCAGCATAGAGCCACATGAGAAAGTGTAGGGGTTATCAGGCATTGCTATTAAAATATGCCTAAGAAGTAATGATATGAACATTTTTGTTTTTTACATACAAATCATTTTTGTGTTTTTGTTTCTCAAATGTAACTAACCGTGTGGTCACTATAGAGCATTGCATATTATTATCATTATTATTATTATTATTATTATTATTATTATTATTATTATTATATTATTATTATTATTATTATTATTATTATTATTCATTAACTTTAATATCTGTAGAAGGAGGCTGTGTGGTCCAGTGGTTAAAGAAAAGGACTTGTAACCAGGAGATCCCGGTTCAAGTCCCACCTCAGCCACTGACTCATTGTGTGACTCTGAGCAAGTCACTTAACCTCCTTGTGCTCCGTCTTTGGGTGAGATGTATTTGTAAGTGACTCTGCAGCTGATGCATAGTTCACACACCCTAGTCTCTGTAAGTCACCTTGGATAAAGGTGTCTGCTAAATAAACAAATAATAATAATAATATCTCTGTCCAAGTATGGAGAGCATTCTCTTTTTAAAAGTTATCTTAAAATTTAAATCACTAAACAGTAATTACTGTGCAAGTCAATTTAAAGCATTTTTAACTGCTGCCTTTCAAGGGCTGTGTTCCACCTCAAGCTGCTCTGAACCATGTGTTTTTGTGCTACAGGTTGGATCTATCCCTGCCAATGCTGTAGACGACGGTCAGTGGTCACAAGGTCTTATATCTGCTGTGAGTATCGTCTCTTCAAATGACTTGCTCCACATCATACCTGGCTTTTGATGAGTTAATGCAAAGGCACTGATTTCCTTTGTTCCCAGTTTGATACAATCTGCATTGTGCACATTATTTGTATTTAGTGCATTTACCAGTCCTTGTGTTCTGTATTCATTTTAGGCTCAGTATGGTGGCAGCTGCTACCAGCAATCTGTGTGAGGCAGCCAATGCATCTGTCCAGGGCCATGCCAGCGAGGAGAAACTGATCTCCTCTGCCAAACAGGTGGCTGCATCGACAGCACAACTACTAGTAGCATGTAAAGTGAAGGCAGACCAGGACTCTGAGGCAATGAGGAGACTACAGGTAGGTAACACATTACACGCAGAAGGCATTCCAACATGTTACAGAGGTTCTTCAGAAAGTGCCTGAGCTAGTAGAAGCAAAGTAGAGCTTTCTTTAACAATAAATATCTTTGAGAAAGTGGATATTTTTGTGCCAGTGGTGCCTTATTCAAAGTTCATATATTTCAAGCTGTGGTGCACACTATGTATGAAGAAGAAAAAAAAAAATTCCTTTAAAAAACAGTGCATTCCTCCAGACCACACTGTTAACTAGAGGGAAGGGAAAATGTTTTACAGAGCTTTTAAAGCAACGCTGTGTCCAAAACATATTTTCCTTGTTTATATTAACAAATGTAGCTACTTTTTAGCTTTTTCACTCTTTTTTTTTTAAGACTAGTTTTAAAGCATTAACAATACCCCTCTTTCTACCTACTGTTTTCAGCCTCTTTTTTCTGTATGTCCAGGGCCTGGGGATGTTGGCTAATATATTGCTGTTTCTTGTTCTTCAAGTACATTCTAGTTCACACAAGTCAATTTATGTCTATACAAAGTTTATTATCAGCAGTACAGCTCCCTTTCTTAATGGTGCAACTGTTTTCCCTCTCAAAGGCTGCTGGGAATGCTGTGAAGCGGCGTCGGATAGCCTGGTCAGAGCAGCTCAGAAGGCGTTCGACAAGAATGATGCTGCTGACGTGGTGGTCAAAACGAAATTTGTTGGTGGAATAGCGCAGGTATGGATTCCATGCTGGTTAGTGGTCTTGCACCTTTGTCAGGGTAGCGACAGACACCACAAAAACATTTCCCATCGACCTGAATTTGGATCCTTCAAACATTCTAGAATAGTTTTGTACTTGAAGTATTTAAGGAATGTTTTGTTAAAGGGTGCTTTTTAAACTGTGAATAAACTTCTAACCTTCTCTAATTAGTAGTTTTAAAAGAGGTTTGTGAACTGCAGACTTAATTTAATTAATCAAAATGGGATTTAAAAATATTTTTTCTATCCTACAGATGTATTGTTCCATGCAAGCTTTCATATAGCTAGTGCAGTTTATCAGTCGAATGTCACTGATCTAGCATTTGGCCATTAAGAAAACCAGCGCTTCTGTTTAAAGTCCCTGAATGTATCTACTGTACTGTAGGTCCTACAATGTTTTAATGTCAGCATATCCCAGACTCCAAGTGCCCTTTAGATTTGGACTGTGTTTCCAAACTTGAATCCTCAATGCTCTACAGTAATTTCCACTCACACAGCAGATCTAGAATTCTTTGAACCATTTATGGTTGAAAAAGGGTAGAGCACGTTGCCAGATTTTTAAAACACACATCTATTTCAACAGTGGGTTTTGAAGTGGACAATTGATCATATTTGACGGCAACTTTCTTCCAAAAGGGAAACATGAACAGCTCATTTTAATTTGTTGCAAGTACAGTAAATAAAGCATGGGACTGCAAATTCACATCACCCCACTAAAACCAAACTACATTTTGTTAACTCTGTCTTAATACATCTTGTATTTTAGATGTAGCCAACCCCCAACCCAGTTTAATGGGACGTCTTACTTCTGGATATTTTATTGTATACAAACTTTGTTTACGAAATCCGTTTGGCAATGGACGCTCATTAGGGGAATGAACTACACAACGATTAGTCATATCACTGAAAATCTTGTTTCAAGGGCTTTCCAAAATAAAACAAATCATTGACGCAAAGGGTCGAACAACACTCAGTAGATTTTATAAGCTTACTTGACAAGTACTAGTCCACATATCTCAATCATTCAGTATTCTTTGTAATTATTATTATGTTTAATCCAGTTAGTGTAACAGGCAGTGTTTTATGATGCACTGCTGTTCATGCCCAGCCTCTGCCATGTTACATTAGTAGAACAAAGTAAACAGATAAGAACTAGGTTACTTAATATTCCATCCCATTAAGTTCACAGTCAAAATGAGTGTACGTACTGAGAATAATGTGAGTGTGCTGTACATGGACTGACGGACCCCTGACTGACCTGTGCTCTCTGATACAGATCATTGCCGCGCAGGAGGAGATGTTAAGGAAAGAGAGGGAGCTGGAGGAGGCGAGGAAGAAACTGGCGCAGATCCGGCAGCAGCAGTACAAGTTCCTGCCAACAGAACTGAGGGAGGACGAGAACTAAACAAAAGAACTTTGCAATATCTTAATCTTTTCAATTCAAAGGGACAGTATACCTGTAACTGGTACAGTAGCTGACAGTAATGTGTGTGTGTGTATTGTCTACATATGCTTCACTGTACAGTAGATAAACAACATTTCTAGTGCCCAACTGATAACTCGCTACAATATCTGCAATAAAAATCTGTTCTGTAAAGCAGATTATGAATATACGATTTGTTACATCTGCAAAGGGAATTTTCGTAAATTGCTTTTAATGCGCTTCTATGAACTGCGTGCAAATTGAACATCACAGTTTGTGATGCTTTTGTGACTGTTTGTTTATATCTATGCATACACCAATGCAGACCAACCTTTTGTAAGGCTGTTATAGACTGGGAAATGTTTTTCCTTTCCATGGCATGCATTTCTGCAGGACAGGCATATAACAGTTATTTGCAGTTTACAGAGACTAAGGCAATTCACCTTTTTATATATGTGATGCAACCCAGGTTGCTAATGAATTTACAGTGAGGTACAATTGCCATAGAAAACATTAAATGGTGTGTGATAACAAATGGATGCTAGTGGGTGAGTGTAACAACTAATCATATTTATATAACCATAATCATAATAATTGATTCCTTAGGATACCACTTCACAAAGCTTAAAAATGCACTGGCTTTTTCTCCATAACTCGCCATCCATTTAGCAACACAGATGCAGCTGCCTAAATGCAAAAACCTATTTGTGTTTTGTGAGCTTTGTGGAGATTTAAAAAGTTGCAATTAACTGCAAAGTTGATGTACTTGGAGAGGTACACAAAAAGGAATATTATAAAGGCATCTCCCTACAAATATTAATATATGCACACCTTTGTATGTTTACTAACACAAATGCTGCTGTACTGTTTTTAAATCTAATTAAAATACATAAATAAACCCCCTCCACCTTCATTATAGGGATAAAATAACATGTATATAAGGCTAATGTGCACCTCATTATTATAACAAACACACACTGCTTGTCCTGTGGCTTATAATACAGGTGGAATGGAAGGTATATACTGTCCCTTTTGAAATGCATCTACCTACTACAATACTGTAATTGAGCCAAACCTGTTCAGAAGTGCCTACCTATCAAACACAGCCATGTAATAGATCTAATATTGCACTGGGAAGTAGACTGTTTGAAGAGGTAGGTTAGAACAAGATAGATAGATAGTTTTAACTTCCCAAAACCCCTCCACCCTGCCTTGCATGAACTACATATACAGTACATATCAGGGAAGTTTATAGAGTAGTTAATCTAACTAGATAGCACACACTAAGTAGGAAGCAAAAAAATGCAATTTTTTCCCATCCCCAAATAAAGGTTGTTTATTTTGAAATAAAAAATAAAGAAGAAACACCTGTGGCTGTTCCCATGCAATGACGTACAGCGATTATAGGAATTACATTTTTATTATAGATCAGTAATGTAGATTACTTTCTAAAGTTTGTGACGTAGTGGAGTATTTCAGTCAATAGGCTTTGCCCTCGTTTCTTATTGCAACAAAACTGTTCTTCCATGTGTAGGAGTGCAGAGACAATGCATTCGGTCTTACCACTGTGTTGCAAGCTGCATAGTTTTCGGGAAAACTTTTAGGGTCTTTTCAGAAATATAACGGAGTGAAATGTGAACAGAGGATACTTTGCATTCGAATGCTGACGGCATTATTTGAGTCCTGCCAAGCTTTGCATTTTTGGCATACATGGGCACTCAGTTTTAGTCAGAAGGCTAGCAACAATTTAAAGAAAGAGCTACAGGATGCAGCCAGCTCTTGTTTCAAGTGGTCACATGAGTGTCCTATTCATGTGTTACAACTGAGATGGTGGTGTTATAACAGTGTTATAACTAGGCATTGGCTACCCTTGCATAATCTTCAATGCCCTTTGTTTTTAAATATAGTATGTGAACCACATAAGTTCACTTTTGTTTTCAAATGTACCTGAATGTGAAAATGTAGTTTAATCCAGTGTCACTGTATGTTTTGAAAATGTGGCCAATTTCAAAATGCACTGCTTCAAACAATAGAAATATCCTTAAATGTGTATTTTCCAACAGTATGCATCTTTCAGTGTCTTACAGACAGAGTTTACAGTATTCCCAAATGGTTCAGTTGACCACTTTTACAATGAGCCATATTCTCAAAACAGAGCTATGTATTTGTATGGGTATATACGTTAGTTTGCCTAGGGTGCCAGAAAGCCTACTTCTGTCACTATGTACATGGCTTTACGCTACAGAAAACACTGATATTGAAGCACTGCACACAATGAAGTTGTGATATTATTACTCATGCTACTGTTGCAAAAAAACAAGGAATTTAGACAGTGCAGTGTCTTTAACGGGATAACTTTGTTGTTGAGTCACAAGATGCTGCTTGGCTTATTAACACTGGGTCTTTTTTTGCCATTTCATATGGTCTGTGTAGCTTTTTAGTGCCTTAGTCTAATCGCACTTACATAGCCTCTATCTGCTATAAAGAAGACGGCCTCCGCGCACAGCCCTACTCACTCAGACCTCTGATTCTGTTCAGCAGTTCTGCAATGACCCACACAGGCTGTACTGTTGTTGTCTCGCCTCCTTGCATGAGCCTCCTAGATATCTGCCTTGTTTCTTTGCTTGCCTCGCAAGTTAACCGTGTGTCTTTTCTTAGAAAATATGATGTGCTGGTGTAGACGTTTCTGTGTACAGCATTCCATTAGCATGTGCCAAGATGCATTATAACTTAAGTAAGGCAGGCAGCCTAGGTCTAACTGTACTGTCCGCTTAGTTCTTGAATGTTACTAGTTTTTGTCTATTTTAGGCAACTGCCTCTCTCCTTTTTTCTTCTTAAGCCACTATGAATGGAGTCGAAAAACAATGAAATGTGATGACGTTATTAAAATATATAAATCTGATTGGTATGATGTATTTTAAAACAAAAAAAAAATCATCATAAGTTTTAATTTTCATGTGTCTTTTTTTTAATAGACAAAATGAAAAATATTAACCAGAACTACAAATAGACTATAAACATGTTGTAATGCTGTATGTATACTATTTATCTGGTCACAAAAATATTTTTGTATTCACCAAAATAAAGAGGTTTCAAAGAAAATGGGTTTGTTTTATTACTTTTGGCATTTCTGCAAAGCAGGCCATATATACTCTCCGTCAAGGTAGCACTAAAACAGCAAATTGTGCACCTTTGTTTAGTCAAACAATGGCTGGCCACAGTCCATGCAAGCCATCACATTCCTGACTTGAACACCCTGACCTAGGCTTTTCTCAGTCTAGATGTATTGTGTTGATTGTTTGATGATGCTTAACTCATTTAGTACCATTGTTCTCATTTGAGGACAGGGTACCTTTTTATCATTTTTGGAGCATTTTTAACTGGCATCCACCTGCTGTGTTAATGTTCTCTCTACCTACAATTATGTTTACTTAGTCTAATTCTGTTAACCACAAAAGTTGTCTAAATGTAACTTAATTATCCAAATATGGCCTTTCAGATGTTTTTATGACTCCTCCGTATAAAATAAGAAACCAAAGACTAAAAATGATAATTTTCTTGGTGTTTTCCTATCCACGGTGATGGTAAAGCTCTATTTTCTATGTGTTGAGCTTCATAGCCAGTGTGAAATTTCATTGGTCTGATTACAGGCATGTCTACCACAGCAGTTTGTGGCCAAAATTAAGGATTTTTTTTCTGTGAAGAAATATTTATTTAGAATGTATCAAATTACAGAAACACAGTTCATATTCCTTCAAAGAAAAATACTTTGGTTCATAATGGGGTGAGAACAGCAAAATGTCACGTGTGTCAGATTTTTACCCAGGCCCCCCCGGGGTGAAAGCCTACTGCACCACCTTGTCCTATTGGTTTGTTCTAAATTCTGATTCGAAATTGATGTAGGTGTTAATGAGTTTTTTATATTTTTGATGCTGATTTTATGACATCCCTTGTTTTCTATTGGTGCCTTTACTTGATGCATCTTCATCTTCAAAGCTATGTTAGTATATCTTGACCTTTCATCCAGCAGGCCCATCTTGCAAAAGATTCATGCAGACAGTGCAGGACCTAAATCACATAAAATGTTCTGTAGCACTGCATTATTTTTCAAAATGAACAACACAAAAAAGTCCCCCTTAAGATTTACATTTTACCAGACATGTTTGATGTAAGGATACGTACAAAGTGATTTGCAACTGCAAAACACCCATATTGTGGCCAAAATCAGCATTTTCCACAGTCCAACCATGTTTAGCGCTCGCAAATTGGGACTTTAGCGGCCACTAAAAATGAAATGCATGTAAAGAATGGTTTTCACGCACCGTTCTGCACCCGCCATCAAATTAGCACTTTGCCATCATTAATCCATATAAATGATATTGAAATGTATTCAAATGAAAAAAATAGCATGGATTTGGAATACTAAGCTAGCGCAAACATTATGAGATGTAAGGATTTTGCCTTGCACTTGGCAATTGTGACCCTCCAAAAACCTTGCAACTCCTCTTACAAGGTGCAAACCATTGTAGAAGTGAGTAATAAAGAATTGCATAAAACCACATACCTTCAGAGACCTGTCATTGGTCTCAAGATGGCTGCTGCAGCAACGCTTGGCTCTTGTTGAGGACAGGCAGGGAAACCGTCGGAAGAGAAGGGCAAGACGGAGAAGACCCTGCATATTCAAACCCAGAGTCACTTTGTTTGAGATGCCGGTGGATGCAGTGCTAAGGCATTATTGTCTCACTCCTCAGGTCATCCTAGACCTTATCGCTGAATTTCACCTTTTCGTCACCTGGTTGACTCTCCTCCTGGTAACGCTGACAGCATTGGCTTTCTCCATTATAGAGGACCTTATGACCTCTTTGGTAGCATAACTGATGTTAGCTGAGGCTTTTCCAAATAACTCAATTTCATGCTGTGACCTCTTTTTTTTTCGTGCCCCAAGAGCCCGATGCACAGGCGGCGCTCATTGAGACCCTCATTAGCATGACTGCAGCTCATTATTTGTGTGTGTTGAGTAATTTGCATTGCTCTTAAACATACACAGGTCACAGTGCAAATTAATTGCCTGGCCGCTAGGTGATTTGGATTTTGCAGCCGCAATTGTTTGCACTACATCTATCCTTGCATCAGCCCCATAGACTCCAGCCAAACAAAATAAATCCCTAGCACGGTTGCCCAGTCCTCTGTTAGAGTAATGCATGATAAGACTTGGCATTTGCTTTACATGGAAATAGCTGGGTGGTCCACTCTCGCCTTAGGATATTTCATTCTCAGAGGTGGATCAATTCTTCCTGCTCTTGGGGGGCCTACCTTGTTTAAGAGACACAGCGCAGTTTAGTATTTTTAGGGGGCTTGTAGCTGAATTTGAAAAGACTGTATATAGGGTAAGTGTGCATTTGAAGTCGTCAATTTGGCAATTTTAGACTAAATTCAAGCCTTCTCCCTGTCCCAATAGCAGAACAGCAATGTAGTCTCACATTAGTTAACAACCTGCCTACTGACTGTTCAAGGCTAAAAGGATTGACTTGTACATAACCTTTAGACAAAAAGGCAGCCCTCAATTCATTTTCAACCACCCTCCGCCCCGTTTTCCATGGAAACCGTGAAGAATGTGTACAGTATACAGTACAACTTAACATGTAAACAGTTAGTTTCCAAATACAAATTGACCTTTGCAATAAGCATTACCATCACAACTCGTAGCAGACAGAAAAAACAGTTTGCCAAGAGGGTTCCCAGACCGGTTTAAAGACCAACCATTCCTTCAAGGACTAGTATTTGTTTTTATCACATGTCTCTAAAGAGTAGATACAGGGGATATTTGAATGCCATTTTAATTCACAGACACTAAACAATGACGTCTAATCTGCTGAACGAGGCTGGTTCCTTGACGTTTAATAAATATAGCTTCGATTGAAATGCTTATTGTAATGAGTGCGTTTCCACAACATTTAACCTGAAAAAAAGCTGTTTGTAACATTCTTTTTCAACGTAAGACAAACATATTTTAGATGTCCATTTACATTCTTGACAGTAGGTGTCACCTCAATACATTAAACAGGAGTTTTGTGCTGCCTTTAAATGACTGCCTTTGCACTGTGAGGTCCTAATATAGTTTCCATGCTTAATGTATAGGGCTGCAGATTCCAACGTGGAGCTATTGAATAACAGAAGTTTGGTTCTTTGTTTTAAAAGAGAACCAAGTGTGCCAAAGAGCAAGTCACTCCTCCAGGCTAAACATTCATACATGGTGATGAAAACTTATGAGCAAGATTCTCAAAATGTACTTCACATCAGCTTAACTTTTTTTTATGACGCTACCCATTTTTGTTATTACAGATTAACTAAGCACTTAAAGTGACACCTGGTATAGACACTAAGAATTTGAGCAACTTTCTGTCCTCCTTTGACAAGTCTGGAATCACTTGCTTTGTTAACCTGTGCTGAAATTCAGTCAAGATAGTAAAGGGCTAATATTCATGCAGTGGCAGACTATAGCCGTATGTACAACTCTGGACAAGACGGACATTCACAGGAGCATATATACGTTTTTATACAGATAATTTACAGGAAATGTACTGTGAACTGAACAATACTTGAATTGATCTTGAGATTTTTACTCCAAACCTGCCGAAACTGCCTGTAAACTCCGCCAGCGAAACTTAATACCCTTGAAGTTTGCATGATTAAAATGACTATATTAGCATTTGAGTGAAATCTGCCTAACAAGAACATTGCATAATTACGAGGAAACGGTGCCGGCAAATTGGAAGCATTTAGTTAAGCATGCTGTTCAATTAAAGAACCTGTTAGTCCCAGTGGAAACAGAACAGTACAGCGAAATAAAACTCTGTGGTGCTTCAAAATTTCAGACAGACAATTCAAGCAATAACTATACACATAACCCTACATAGCAATGTTCATTGAAAGCGACCATAAATAAATATATAGATAGAGAGAATAAAATGTACCAGAAAATGTTTCCTTTTTACCATAAAACATATTCTATTCAGCATAGGTATTGCTACAGTAGTTCTCTACTAATAGAAGTTCAGTTTCCTGAAGATCAGGTTTGATTGAAAGCTGTTTAGTTGCTTTTATCGTTGGATAAAACTGTTAAAACGGCTGGGGAAATCAAATGAAACATGCCTTAACATGAATGTGGTTTAAAGAGAAGGAAGAGCACAGCAAACCTTTCAGTAGATCCTGACCACATTATGAACTCCCTGCCTGCACCTGAACTGGTGTTTCGCATGGAGGTGTGAGGCAGGAGCAAGCAGGCATTCCAAGTCATTTAACTAAGCCCATATTTGGGCATCTCTCTCAAGTTTACTGATCTGTCACTGGTAACTCCTTGGCAGCCCCTGTATTGCAAGTTAACACTGCAGCATGTTTTACTAAACCCTTATGTACACTCAGGAATTCAGTCCATAGTTGCTGAATAAAAAAATTAAAATAAAAGTATGAGAGTCCCTTAGTATTGCAATTGCAATTTACTAGACAAAACCTTTTTTATGAACTGAACTTTTACTCTGGTTTACATATATGGATCAGAAATATTCACAGTACTGTTTAGTGAACAAGGGGTGCAAGTGGGGTAAAACTGGAAGGAAATGCCCCATCTCCCTGGCGTTCTGAATGACTGACCTTGTACAGTCACGACAGTGGAATGCTGAGGCGAGTCAAGACAGCACAAGTTAAGCATCCTGATAGTGCCAAGTTGCCAATCTTCACTGGGTATTCCACAGTTAGTGTCACACAGGCCTGGTGCTCCCCACGGCTGGGGAGACAAACTTGACAGGAACAGCAGCACCATCTGGCAAGGTGAGTTTTAGTGGATACTTGCATGGCTGGCGTGTGTCCTGCAGGGGCTGGCAACAGCGATTTCCACTGTTGATCTGCTGGTGAAAATACTGGTTTGGCAGTGGGATCAGAGGATGCCCATAACTTTCAATTCTCTTAGGCTGCTGTAGAAATATAATGGATAGCATTTTGGGGTACCACTGCACTTGTGAAATAGTTTGCTTATTATTATCTTGTGTCTGTATTTGAGGAGATGATTATCTACTTATTTAGGGTCTGAGTGAGGTAAAAAAAAAAAAACTGCAACAAATGCCCTATCCCCAGTTGTTCTGCATTTAGCATCCCTCTCAATACTTGTTGGAAGGTAGAAAAATGCCATTCGGAATGTATGAAAGGAGTATACTCATTCCTTCTGGGTCAGATGAAAGCATTTTGTGAAATTGCCTTCACAAGCAAAGATATGGAAAACAGCTGCTCCTTGGCGATCCCTTTGAAGTATATAATATAGAAATCAGATTAATAAAATTCCTGTTTAATGAAATGCTCACGTTTGTGATATGTATAGTACCGTTATAATTACTATAAACAAGACATATACCACCTCTGACCCTCACATTTCCAAATGTGTTGAATTAAGTTAATAGTGCTTAAATCCCCTAGTCGGGTTGGGATTGATGAAAATTCTTCTGATTCCTCATTGCTTTGATAATAAAATGAAATACAATGCACAGAGCCACATTAAAATGATGGTTGGGGTTTCTGCTTGTCCCATAGATTCCTGCCAGCCTTGTAAGTGTTAACTGAGTGGCAGAGTCATTCGATGTGCTAAACCCACATGAAAGAAAGGGAAGGCCTTCTCACAATCTAATCCTTGCCAAGGAGAATAAGTCAAGAGTTATCATATTTCACCAACATTCAAAACTTCAGTCGAGAGGCCAAAAAGGTCTATACATACAAATGCAATGGATACACCCGCTCCCTGGGCCCCCTCATCGCATCCTATGGTTTCTCATACCATTTCTATGCTGATGATGCTCAGATTTTCCTCTCCTTCCCCTCCTCTGACTCCACCATCTCCTCTCGTATCTCTACCTGTCTGTCTGCTATTTCCTCCTGGATGCACTCGCATCACCTCAAACTTAACCTCTCTAAATCTGACCTCCTTTTCTTTCCCTCCTCCTCCCCTCCTCTGATCTCTCTATCTCTGTTCCTCTGGAATCTACCACACTCTCTCCCTCTTCCTCCGCTAAGAACCTCGGAGTCACCCTGGACCCCTGCCTCTCTTATTCCCAGCACATCTCCACTCTGGCACGCACTTGCCGATTCTTCCTGAGCAACATCCGAAGAATCCGACCCTTCCTCACCAACTACGCCACCCAGCTCCTGGTCCAGGCCTTGGTACTCTCCGCCTAGACTACTGCAACTCCCTCCTGGCTGGCCTCCCTGCGGCCGCCACCCGTCCGCTCCAGCTCATCCAGAACTCTGCTGCCCGCCTGGTGTTCTCTCTGCCTCGCTTCTCCCACGCAACTCCACTACTCCGCTCACTCCACTGGCTACCGATCACCGCCCGCATCCAGTTCAAGACTCTTGTACTAGCCTACAGATGCCTTGACCAGACTGCACCCAGCTACCTCCAGACCCTCATCTCTCCCTACACCCCCACTCGACCTCTCCGCTCCACCGGCACTAGAAAACTGGCTCTACCTCCTCTACGCTCCCCTGCCTCCAGAGCCAGCTCCTTCTCCACCCTCGCTCCGCAGTGGTGGAATGACCTACCTACAGATGTCAGGACCGCCCAGTCCCTGACCACATTCAGGCGCCTCCTTAAGACTCACCTCTTCAGCACCTGTAGAACTCCTCTGTTTCCCCCTGGGACACTTTCACCCTTCCTTAAATTTGCTTTACTTACTCTTACCTGCCCCCTACTTTACTGCATTTAATCCTGTACTTCAGAGTACTGTAACCTGCCATATGTTTAAACTGTAGTATTTGGTATTTAATCATATCTTGATGTAACTATCACTGTCACTTATCTGCTGTATTGAATTGTATTTTGTCACACTTGTACTTGCTTGAACTTGTCATTGTATTTATCTTGCTCTTATTGTATTACCTGTACTGTAACACTTGAAATGTATTTGCTTACAATTGTAAGTAAGCCCTGGATAAGGGCGTCTGCTAAGAAATAAATAATAATAATAATAATAAAAGAATAGAATCAATATGGATGGAATTTTTACCTGCAAACATTTAATTGGGTTAAACCTGAATCAGCTAAAACGAGGCACCCTGCAAGAAGGGCCTTATTCAGTTAAAAAACATTTGTAAGAATCTTCCAGGTGCGAAAGCCAAAAAGAATCCTTACCTCCTACTTGCATTAAAACATTATTTTCTTCTGTTGACTTTTTTCACTGCCACAGCACTATTGGCTTTATAGAAGAACTACTTCCCCTCCCTTTCACTTGCAGTGTTATGACCTCACCTAATCCACAGGTGGTGGGTCATATTACCTGTAAGTGACCTCAATGGAGCCCTATTTTGAAGACAAAATTCTTAAAAGGAATAAAAGAGACTCAAATTTGAAAGAAACTACTCAGAGCAATACATGAAGGGCAAAAGCTGAGTTTCCCTACAGTGGACAAGCCAGGGGTGTTGTTTCCAGAGCAGCTCTTGTGGGTTGGGACACTGCAAGCTGCCTCCTATTACCAGCAGGTGCCGCTAGTAGAAGCCACACGATAGCACACCCTCAGACTATCTAATCGCTAAAGACAGAGATATACATAGCAATGTAGCAATTTGGACACCCGCTGGACCATCCCTTCATTTACCCTATATGATTTTAACTTTTATTTTTACTTGTGTATATTCTGGTCTTATTTTTTTTGTGTGTGTATGTTAGTTAAAGGGACAGATCAATTTGTATAAACAAGATTTTCAATTAAGTCTTAATAGCATGTAATAGGGCCTGTAGTAACCTCATTCCAGCCTGGTTTCTTCAGATTTTTCTACTTTTCTGTAAGAAGCGGTTCCAACATAAGTAAGCGCTGAGACTGGGCTGAGTCAGGATAACATCATCTTCTTTTCTCATTAATTTTCTTACAACTATTCAAGGCTGGTTCAGAGACTATTTATACTCGTCAAGCAGCAATTTGAGAATGAGAGCAGGAATGTGTGGATGAACTGCCAGGGTGGCAGGAAGGGGAAGGAGCTGTCAAGACTGAAATTGCACTTTAGAGTCTGCCATTCAGTCACAAAACTCCCTCTGCCATTTTGTGCTTCCTTCACTCTCTAGGTTTATGAAAACCGGATCTGTTTTTTAAAAAGAAATACAAATGTTACAAAAACAGTAGAAAACAACTTTTGGAGATGCATGAATTAATGGAAGTGTTTCTTACTCATTTTGTAATATCATGGTAGGATGACTGTAAGAAATTCAATAACATTTCAGGGAAACATTTAAGCCTTTGGGGGTGTCTGACTTTCTGAACATGGACCATTCATTGCCAAGACTGGTTATGAAAATAAATAAATGGATCAAATAACAGATTTAAAAAAACAAATAAATACTTCTTGCTGAAATGTTTGTTATAATATTTTACTAAGTTTCATTAGGGTGGGAATTTCCTGTCAGACAGAAAAATGGTGCTCCCGAGCAAAAAATGCTAGTTGTCCAGTAATTGTTCTTTTCCTTTAGAAAGATGTTTGTCATGCCACTGAGGGGCACAACAAGACCTGGAACCAAAAGGATATGGGCATGCTTGTAGTGAATGTACTGTACTCTGCGTGACTAAATATGGGCAGCAGCCACACACAAAATCAGTTTCTCAGGTTTCTGGTGTTCATTCGCATATTTACTCTAGCAGGAAGCTGTTTTCACTTTAGTCCTTACAGGAAACTCTTTGACAGCTGGTATGTCTGCAATAGCTTATTAAAAAGTTTTTTAAAGAATACCTGTGTAAGGCCCTTTATTTTTTACTGAGAAATTCCCAGCGAAATGTATAATTCCATTTTAAAGATTTTCTCCCACAATTCAGTCCGCTGAAATATAATCGAATAGCTTTTTTTATCCAAGCAAATCCATAGCATATCCACAGATTTAAATGTTTTTTAATCCTACTGTAGTATAGCCTAGATTATTTTAATATATAGGGCTTTTCCTTGTCTGTACCTAATATCCCTCCAAAATTATATTTTAAATAAAAAGGGAATTTCATTTAAAATATAAATAAATCATTAAAACAGTAATTTCAGACAGGCTACTGAGTTGTGCTACTCAAGAAAAGGTCTCACACTGAGGTACTGTGCTGCAATATAAGAAATATGAGCCTATACCTCACTTTCCTGCCTCACCCATACTCAATGGGAGATGTTTCCTCTGTTCATTTAATCTCTCAGAATGCAGGCTATTCAAAAGTGAATGGGGTATGTGTTCACAAATGTTAGTGTATTTTAGCAGTGTGGGTAAATAAAAACAAATAAAAAACATTTAAAAAGCAATAAAACTGTCTGAAGTGGCTGTGTGGTAGCCCTCCTCAAAACAAACAGGGAGTTTCAGCTGAAGGGTCGTGGTGATATTCCTAGAACAGCCACCCAGGGCCAAGTGTTATAACTGCGGTTTCTATTTAGAAGGATTTAAAGGGTTAAGTCAAATGCACATATCTAGCCCTGTGATAAACCTCCCGGTGCTTACGTTTTTAAAGCAAATACAATGGATTGCTGTGCTGTCATCTTTGTATCCTGTTTCAGAACTCTAATATTCCGATGTACTGGTTGAGTACACAACATCAGGTTACCTTCGTAATAAATGAAAACTTTGGAAGAGTCCATAGCACTGTTAACAGGGGTGGAGTGTGCCAAGGAATGGCCCCTCTATGTATAGTGTAAACACCGTGCCTCCATCTTATAAACAAAGCGATTCTCTTCTCTTCTGGATAAACCAACATGACAGACATAAATGGTTGTGTGTAGACTATTGCCTTCTGCAGTATTGTACATTTACTATTTTAAGGAGATGAGCCAGATTACCCACTTTGCAGAGCAATGATGTCAGTCTTAATTTACTTTTACAGAATACTGTGCCCGTATTTGTGGTGAAAGGAGGCCAGACATCGTTCTACAATTCTTACAACTGTTATACGTCTTTCCAGATGTGGTTTTGCTACTTCTATTAACTCATTCCAGTATGAAGATTCACATCCATGTTTTTTTAACCCCTAACCAGTTAGGTAGGTATATCTACCAGGTGGATACTGAGCATATTGACTAGTTCCTATTTGTCAGTGTAATGTGTCAGTACAATGTGAAGCTATTGGGGGACATTTTTTTATAAAGCTCAGGACGCTTACCCCTGCTTAACCTTTTCTCTGGTGTAGTAAATTATGTAATATGGTAATAAGAGATAATTGGTTATCTTAGTGGCCACCATTTGTCTCCAAGATGGATTCCATTATTATAAGACATTCTCAAGTTGACACAAAACATCTCTTTCCAAATGGAACCCTTCATTTTGGTTTAAGGAATGAGTTTACTTTATAGTAGCCAGAGGCAATGAGTCAGGTAACAAAACCAATCCAACGACCCCCAGAGTCTTCCCTGTCCTGTATGTCCGTCAGGGAGCCACCCACTGCCCCACCCTGTGGCTCTGTCATCAATTACACCTTCAGGGACCGTGGTGTTTTAAATTTTAGCCTCAGTTCAGATGCTATTGAAGTTTTATAAATGGAATATTTGCATGCAGCTGCTGAGCAACAGTCATTGCAGCAGCAGTCATCTTGGGCCAAATGTGGTAAAGTAATTGTGATTAAGGTATAGAAGCATCTTAAAGATTTAAGTCAGACATTGTGTTCCTTTTAAGTGTCAAAGTGAAGTTGTGGTAATGCATTGGGGCACAATAAGACCTGGAACTGTGAATGTTTAATAAAGATCTGACATTGCTGGTTTGTCTGGACTTTTTAAGACGCACAGCAATTTGCATTCCTCTCGTTGGAAATAAATACCAGGCAATTACTGCTGGTTTAAACTTAATGGTTCACACCACAATTATGAAGTTCACTTGGTGAACTTCTATTGCAGTTGATGTTGTATTTAGAAAAGTGATAGTGATAGTTATAGAAACTGTAGAAAGAAAATTAGAGACCCCCACACACACACACACATACAGACATACACAAACACACTGTTATTTGCATTGGAAACTAAGCAAAGCATATAAATGGTAAATGGAAAAGATGCCTGTTCGAAGTCCCAATGGTTTAAATCAGGGGTGTCAAACTCACTTCCTGGAGGCCAGCAGTGTCTTCTGGCTTTAGTTCCACCGAGCTCTCAATTACTTAATTGGTCTAATGATTTGATTAAGTGGACACATTTAACACTTCTTTCCAGGCTTCAAAATGTTTCTTAGGTAGTCTGACCCTTTCTTAGGTAGTTAGAAACATTTTGACCCTGTGATCCGTGGATACTGGAGTTTGACAACCCTGATTTAAATGTTTTTAACTCACAGAATTCGTGCCTTTTATTATTTCTATCGTAAAAAAATATATTAACACTGGATTTGATACTGGATTTGAGACTGAACTTCTCTATTTAAGAAGGTCAGGAGTGGCATGAACAGATGGATGAGGAAGTTTCCTCAGAATGTTTTGCTAAGTTGATAAAATTCGCCCAATTGTAACCTATCACACTCTAAGAGGAGAGAAACTAGTGCAGTATCTGTGACTGTTCAACTCCTAGACACAGAGAATGGAAAATATTTCAATAGCTGCCAATTATTATATGCATTGCGTTGTTCACATTTTAATTTTTTTAATTTTTTATTTTTCTGTGTGGTATATTATATCCCAAGCCCGTCTTCTAATGTGCCCGAAAAACACCAGATGACTTTGAATTTCTAGCACCATAAACCAACCAGGCAGCAAATTCCTCAGGAAACAATTAATAGAGTCACAAAGCCTTTTAAATCTATAATACTAACATGGGGAACATCTCCAGTGTAACCATTTCCTTTGTCATGTGCTGTCAACTAAAATGCCAAAGCTTTTGGCTCCTGCAAAGACTGTCACTATTCAAGCTATGTGACTGTCACAATGTTGCACAACTGTATCAAACTACTTGCCATTGAATACTACTGTATGTACAGTACTGTATATGCCATGGGTAGCTGCCATTTCCACAAATAGCGCACAAAGTGCATTTACAATTGCAGTTCACATTGGAATGTCCCTCCCCAGCTCTGTTTCAGTACACAAAGGCACACCATATACAAAGGCTTGTATTTCTTCTACACTGGATATGCTAACTGTGAATAGTATTCACCTGGGTTAGAGTCGACACTGAACCCGCATTTGTATTTGTACTTGAAAGAGCAGGGCCTTCTAATATTCACATTTGGTCAGATTCAGTAAAACACATAAAACACTACTAGTCAATTCTGCACGTCTTATAAGGGTGCTGGTGGACGCTGCTCACACACTTCAACTGATGCAGATAAATAGCAACAGCATGGATAGCAGGTTTTGAAAATGCAAGTGTCATTTGGGATGGGATGCTGTGTCCCTGTAGCCAAAACTACAGCTAAGGAATAATATGGATGCTATGTACGATAGGAATTACATTGCATTATACCAGGTACTCAACACTGGATTTGATACACTATCTAATTTGAACAAGCATCCTGCCACAGCAGGAGATCCACATGCAGTAGTTGAAATCAGGACATCTAGTAGAGCTAGAGTGTTGAAATAACATGCTAAACAAGGCTTTGCTAGAATAAAGATTCCTAATGTTTGGAAAGAGCTAGGTAATGCATTCCAAAGACCTGGAGCTTGGTATTAGAGAGCATTCGCTATGCAAACATTAGTAGCTGATGACTAAGCTTGTAAAAGTCTAATAGTGTTGAGAGATCTGGACATCGACCAACACAGTGCCCCTTCTTATTTCACGATGCAATACTTATTAGGCATAAGTTGATGGTAGTTTGCAGTGTGCTAATTCACTGCCCTCAATATTTCAAGATATTCTGATGTGCAAGGATATTGACTAGAATGTCGGGTGTGATGTTTGTAATTCAGGTATGTTTTTAAGCATACGCTACTGACTACTATAAATATTATATATACATCAGAAAACAAGAAAATATGGCAAGCAACTATCAAAATAATATTTTTTGTACTGGAGAACTGTAAATGTTTGAATAATACTGACAGCTTGCTATGTATCTCCTTATCAATGTTTTACTGGCATTCATTCTTACTGCAGCCCATGTCTTGCTACGCTGAGGGTAAGGCCACTTTAAGTCATTCTTTGTATCAGTTTGGTGTAACTGAGAGAAGAGGAGGTATTTCCAAGTCAGCACCGAGTGCTGAGCTATATTGAGCCTCAGCTTGTAGCCCAGCCTAATTTTGGATAGGTCTTGATTTAAAACTCTGAGGCACTCTGTTACACTGTCAATTACACGGCCACAGCTGCATATCTTGTTAAAAGAATGAAAAACATTTAAAAACCCCACCAAACTTATAGTTTTATTATCCTGTGACTTGATTTACTCCATTTGTCTCTTCTTTGTAACAAATCAGCCAATTATTGAAGTGTTACGATACAGAAAGTGATTTCAGACAGTGCTGGTGCTGTACGGTAAATTGGCAGAGTCTCACTAAATTGAATTCTGCTGAGGACTCTGCTTTGAGTGCCGGGGATCAGGGCTGTCTGTAATGTAATGCAATGCTTAGTTGTACCTCTCCCAGGTTGACAAAGGAAACCTTCAGCTGGTTTTATGGCAGGAAAAAGCCCAACAATTTTTTCACGAATAAAAATGAAACACTGAAATCAATGATAAAATGCTGGTATGTGACGTGGCTTGCTTTTTATAGCAAAAGGAAGTGTATCTTGGTATGACATTTTCTTAAGTAAATAAACAAAAGAGCTTTTTAACAATCAAAACCCACGATTTTCAGCTAGAAGTCATTGGTTTGGATTGCCATTGTCGATATCAAAAGTCATTAAAAGCAGAAAAGATTTGTGATATATATTCAAATTAAAATACTTCCATGTACAGCTATGGCTAAGTTTTGCATCGCCTAGATAATTAATTTTGCTTCATAAATTGTATGTAATTGGACAGCTTACTGCCATGTTTCTATAGAAGCAGAGAGTATTAAAGGAGATGAGTGCCTCCATGTCATAAACCATGCTGTAGGGAATTGAACGTATGTCTTTAGAACATGTCGTGGAGCACAGGATGTGGGAAAAGAAAAGAGGAAAATGTTGTAATGAAAAAACAGTGGGTGTAGCAGCAACTCATGGTGTGCTTTGAATTAGGTTCTGGAAAGTCATCATGAACTTTCCCTTTAACCTTTGTTTGGTTTCTTTTTATTGCATAGTTTTATTTCACTTTGAAGCAGTTTTTATAACTGGATTTTAAAGAAATGTTAAGGTCCAACACAGTCCTCTAAAGTAAACCTTTTTCAATTCAATTTACGCACTTCTGGTGCAAGGAGATAAACTACATTAAAAAGCTGTAGGTACAGATTAAACATAGCATTATCATATAAGAGGCACTGGAGATGAGGTAGCGTCAGGACCTGAAATTATTCTTAAAAAGGTTAAAAAACACATTCGTGATTAACCCTTACTTATCCTTATTGACTTCAAGAAATATTAGTGCTAAGTACCAATTATCCACGAGGACTCAACACCTATTGACAAAGGTACAACTATAGCAGCAGTGAGCTCTCATTTGGAATCTGCTTCAGATTTACTGGAAGTGCAACCTGAAAGCTCAAGTTTAGATTGTCCTTCCCTTGGTGGTGTCTCTTGTGTTTCAAAGCAGTCAGTGACAAACTGAACACGGATATGTAATTTAAATGTGGTTAGCAAGTCACTGTTGTACAGTGCAGAAACTGGGATAACAAAACAAAACATTCCTATGGTTTTACTTGAGGCTGGTAGGGCATCTGTGTAAACAGAAAGCCCAGGTCACTGTGAAGTCACAGTTTCGTTTATGTAACTGGGGTGGCACAGAGTTACAGCAAAACCATTATCACACGGTATCACATAAAGCACAGGCTGTGGGCTTAATAAACGTTCCTTCACTTGCTTTCATACAAGTCCTTTGAATGGATGTCCGTAAAGAGGCTTGTTCACAGAGACAGCAAATGTCAGAGAGCAATCTGGAAAAACTCTCTCCGTCTTTATCATTTTTGTTCTATGAGTGCCGACTTTGAGAAAATAATATGTAACTGTGATCTACACATCTCTGATCATTGTCTTAGAAAAAATCCCAATGTTGTTATGAAAGGTGTTGAACCAACCAAATGACTTTAAATAGAGACTGAACTTCTCTATTTAAGAAGGTCAGGAGTGGCATGAACAGATGGATGAGGAAGTTTCCTCAGAATGTTTTGCTAAGTTGATAAAATTCGCCCAATTGTAACCTATCACACTCTAAGAGGAGAGAAACTAGTGCAGTATCTGTGACTGTTCAACTCCTAGACACAGAGAATGGAAAATATTTCAATAGCTGCCAATTATTATATGCATTGTGTTGTTCACATTTTAATTTTTTAATTTTTTATTTTTTCTGTGTGGTATATTATATCCCCAAGCCCATCTGCTAATGTGCCGAAAAACACCAGATGACTTTGAATTTCTAGCACCATAAACCAACCAGGCAGCAAATTCCTCAGGAAACAATTAATAGAGTCACAAAGCCTTTAAATCTATAATACTAACATGGGGAACATCTCCAGTGTAACCATTTCCTTTGTCATGTGCTGTCAACTAAAATGCCAAAGCTTTTTGGCTCCTGCAAAGACTGTCACTATTCAAGCTATGTGACTGTCACAATGTTGTACAACTGTATCAAACTACTTGCGCCATTGAATACTACTGTATGTACAGTACTGTATATGCCATGGGTAGCTGCCATTTCCCACAAATAGCGCACAAAAGTGCATTTACAATTGCAGTTCACATTGGAATGTCCCTCCCCACCTCCCCTGTTTGAGCTTCAGTACACAAAGGCACACCATATACAAAGGCTTGTATTTCTTCTACACTGGATATGCTAACTGTGAATAGTATTCACCTGGGTTAGAGTCGACACTGAACCCGCATTTGTATTTGTATTTCGAAAGAGCAGAGCCTTTTAATATTCACATTTGGTCAGATTCAGTAAAAACACATAAAACACTACTAGTCAATTCTGTACGTCTTATAAGGGTGCTGGTGGACGCTGCTCACACGCTTCAACTGATGCAGATAAATGGCAACAGCATGGATAGCAGGTTTTGAAAATGCAAGTGTCAATTGGGATGGGATGCTGTGTCCCTGTAGCCAAAACTACAGCTAAGGAATAATATGGATGCTATGTACGATAGGAATTACATTGCATTATACCAGGTACTCAACTCTGGCTCTCGAGATCCAATCCGGTTCAGGATTTTACTTCAAGCAGGTTCTAATGTAGTTAAGTGAAGCTGCTAAGAGGCAATTAACTCATTTAGAACCTGGTTGGAATAAAGATCAGGACTGGATTTGAGCTCGAGGGCCAAAGTTGAGTACCACTGCTTGATTATTCAGTAAAATCAAACATGATTGCTGGACACTCACCTTATCCCACACACTCTAGTCCAACTTTGTCTTAAATAATCCAAGCAGCTCAGGGAATCCAAACATGACTGTTTGCTAGATGCTATAACCTTGCAACCTTTAGGGTCAGAAGGGTAAATTCACTACTTATTAGACTTCTTTGAACTGAACCCTATTTGACTATAATGGAGAGCCCTGCATGCACCTACTGTATAGCAAGAAGCTAGAAGCAGTACCATATTAACATTCTTCACCTGTCTATAGATCATAGTACAACACACTTGAGGCAAAGATGAGTAAAGCCTTCTGAGAACACTAATTATGTGGGATTTACACTATACTTTCTTATTTTGCTGATATCTAAAGTATATCTAAATATCTAAAAGAAAATATACTATATGCCGGGGTTGGGAGGTCTATTCCTGCTTTTCCATAGCAATTCCATTTCCAATTCCTTTTAAAATTCAGTGCTTTGTACAGCTTTGTGGAACAATTAGAAAGCTTTCAGTTCAGTCTGTATCACGCTGGAATTGTCTTTGCAGATCCAAATTGATATTGATGGCTACCACTGATGCTGAACAACACAAATTACATACAGTGATTTTCACTGGAAGTATTTGTATGCGGAACTATGGAAATACTTTCAATTACTCGTTGATTAGGCCCTGTTGAAGATAAAATACCAAAACTTCAAAGCTTGCAGGGAATTTGATTATGACTGAAGATTTGAGACTCCAATGGCGCTGCGACACTGTTGATACGAGACATTGATGTTTTCTTAGATTTACAGCTTGCCAGAATAAACTCTTGGGTTGAAACAGCTCATTTCAAGAGTGTCCCAGAGGTTGAACAGAGCGTTTGTTAGTGGGTCATGTAAATAAAGAAACAGCAATGGAGAATTATACAAAACACACATACAAGGACATTAAGAGATACGTTTTCAGAAAATTGTGATCCTGTAAAGTATCTCTTTAAAGATGTATACATAACTAAAACAACTGGCAATGGTACCCTCCGACACTCAGGGAAGCCAACATACAGTACAGATTGCATTGATGTGAGAAATAATTACTATATCCCCAAATCTGCAAAAACATTTACACAGGGTACAACCAATAGCTACATTCAGCATAGCAGAAGCATGGTAAATTCACAGTCAAGCAAGGCAAATCTCAGAATTAATATGCTTAGTTAGTGTTTACTGCATGTATAACATAACAATGTTTAGACTAAAATATATATTTTTATTATTATTTATTTCTTAGCAGACACCCTTATCCAGGGCGACTTACAATTGTTATAAGATATCATATTATTTTTACATACAATTACCTATTTATACAGTTGGGTAAAGTACCTTGCTCAAGGGTACAGCAGTCATGTCCCCACCTGGGATTGAAGCTGAGCTTGAACCAACAACCCTCCAATCAAGAGTCCAGAGCTCTAACCACTACTCCACACTGTTGCCCAGTGTGGACTAGTTTTTCTTATTCTCTTCAGTTGAGTGTTTTTAGTTAAATGAAGAAATACAATAAATATATAGAAATAAAAATATTAAAAACCACTTTGTTTTAAATACTCTTAACTCCAAAATTAACCAAGCACGTTATATAGATTAGTATGATACTGTAAGGTATATCTTTCTAGTTTTGTAAAATAACAAATTTTTGTACTTTTTGAAAACTAAAACCAAACAGCCTAGTAATATAATTCATGATCTCTTACTTTGTTGTTTTTAAGGCATTAATTAAAAATGTGCCTTGTGTGTTGTATGATAATTTTATTTAACCAAAAAGATGTGTATTTCAAAGAGACAAAACACAGTAAGTGAGAAGACAATGATGACTTCTGGAAAGTCGTCACAGGAGCCTGTTGGAAATGTAGGAAGCTGTTTATTATCAGAGGGGGCTTCCTTCTCTGGAACGGTTTCTAAGGGAAATAATTACAATGGATAACTCTTAAGTGCTCAGAAGGCATGTCTTATCTGTGCTTATCTCTGACACAAAGTAGAAATAGCAGCCATATATGTAGCAGAACAATGTTTTGGGAAGTGAACAAGGCACCAGTGTATTAAATGCCTCTGGAAAAGCAGCCTGCTGTGCATTAAGTCTTCCTCACATCGAAAAATGGCTCGTCAACCACAGGAGGAGGAAATACCTCCCAGAATGTGCTTCACTTGAGCTGGAATGACCCCTAATTTTAGCTTAAGAAGTGTGCTGCAGTTTGACATATGTAAACAGGATAAGATATAATGGAATTTTGATAAATCTGCAACTGATTTCTTAAAAGTGATTTATAATTTTGCATACCTGCCAAATTTGCACAGTGGTGCGTACAGTATTTGTTCTGTGGCAGATACATGAACTTGCCCATTGACTTATGCAAATTGTAATAATTTAGTAACTGCATTTAAAAAGACACCACATTCAAAATTCCAGCACATTTTTCTTCATAGCAACAAGCTGTATCACCGATGCTGAAAAAAGACAGCAATGTTTCTTCAGCTGTGCATAAGAAAACAAATCCAAACAATGGGAGGAGCCGCTCACTGCAATTTCAAAAATGTTACAAGTACTGCAACAGACCACAGACCACTAGAAAAAAAAAGACTCATTATTCACCAAACACAACATATTTCTGGTCAAGCACCCTTTAGTTACTGATATTTGTCACAAAATGGATTTCTACCATGTAATTTTAATGTACAGAAAACTAAAGCAAAACCCTGCTAATCCAAAGAACACCCTTACTTGGTTAAACCACAAGGAAGCATGTTAAAATTGGAATGTATTCAATGCATAGATCTGGCTATGGTTAAAACTTTGTACATTTTATAATTCAGCAGCAACATTTGTATAAGTAAGACTTTGTTACTACATGGTGACATGCTTATGCACCCTGCTGCAGGTTTGTCAAAGCAATACAAGGTGGGTGAACGCACTATAGAGAAGCTGCTTTAGGGAAAACACAAAAGGCCTAAACTGGCAGCAGTTTAATACTCAATGGCCAACTTGCCCATAAAAGGCAATTAGCACTAGCTTTCGTCTGGGAATTTTCCAGAACTCTCACTGCTGCTGCCTTCTAAGTGAATCCATTTCAATGAACAGTTAACAGTATAGTACGCTCATAGAAAGAACACCTATGTTTGTAAAATACAAAGCTATGGATTTATCTTCTACAACAACCCATACAAAACAGACATACAGTACAGTATGAGCCTTGCATATGAGACAGTATGATTTGTATGTATTACACATTACTCTCTATATCCATATATTAATTCACTCACAGGTTTAAGTGATGAGCAACGAGTTTGACATATCACAATATCTATAACATGTACAGTATGCATGTAACAGATATTTGAGTGGGGTGCATTATATTAGTTAATTTAAGGCAAAATACTACAACTACAGTCTGAAAAGCATTGGTAAGCATTGGTATGGATGACAAGAGGATGAACAACTTGGGGTTGAAAACTATAAAATCACATTCAGTATCATTTTCTATTCTAATTGCAATACTTAAGTCTTCAATGTTAATGGTTAATATAAAGTTCCTAATAAGGCTGTCGTAATATGTAAAATACAAACTGAAAAGCTAAGACTGCTTTAGTAATAATCGTAAAATACCAGCCTGACTTGGTTTTGCTTCATCGCATACACTTCAAATTCCCCAATGCTTCTTTTAATATTTTATATTGATAGTAAACATTCTTAACAGAGAATATATATTTCTATAGATACACCTTCCCCTTCAACATTTGTGATAGCAGACATTCACAGAAAAATTGATATGGAAACCATCTTTCTGGACCTCTTACTGTGTCATCGTGTAGAGCACACAATATTTAATTAATCCTGTCCAATAGCAATGCATTGTCTTGCTGGCTGAAGGCACAGGACCCCTCTGACGCAGTTTAAAGAGTAAAGCTCACATTTCACAGAGGGTAAGGTTGCAGTGTAAGCCACTCTCTGCATGTACTGTCATAAATGAATATGCCCATGGATGGTGCTGTCTGATCTGTAAATAGCTGGTGCAGGTCTTCTGTGGCTATATATATATCTGCTCAGTGTCTGCAGAAAACGGCAGATGGTATGCAAGGGAGCCCTCTGACACTCCCTCCTGACTAACCCAGTCAGCTGAAGCGATGCAGTCTTGCAGGGTTGCTGCCCTGTGCTCGGTCACACACAGCAGAGGAAAGGCTATACAGAAGTACTAGTCATTCAGAAAGGGTTTCACCTTGCGCAGGAAAGAAACACACATGATAGTTCAAGTACATAGTAATAAAACATGGTGCCATTGAACTCTGCCTGTAGGACCATGCAGCTGCCTTGTGAAAACACGACAGATAAACATGTGCTCTGATTTGATCTTATTTTCTACTGATGTTACTGTACCTTAGAACTGCTCTTATCTGTAATGTGATATTTTATAATGTGATATTTTGTAATGTGATACTTTGTACAGTGATATTTTGTAACAATTGTAAGTCAGCCCTGGATAAGGGCATCTGTGAAGAAATAAATAATAATAATAATAATAATAATAATAATAATAATAATAATAATAATAATAATAATAATCTATTAGGGATAAATTAAAAAAAACAAGAAGAATCTGACCTCTTGTTAACACAGGTTACAGGGTTTACTCTGCCTTGGATGTCCACAGATTTAAACACTGGTGGGAAGATGGGAAGCGACAAGAGAGCTGTTCAGGAAACTGCCCATAATTTGACACAACAAACCGACAGATGTTGTGTCACTCAGTTCCATGATTTAGCTGCCTGTAGAATTTGCTCAAACCTAAATGAATTCACATTTATCATTTTTCCTGCAAGGGTTAGTATCGCAGGCTCTGTTTTTCCATGCAGCTGAGATTGAATAGACACTTGAAAGAAATGGGTCCTGTTCCTCTTGCATTAAATGCAGATAAAAAGTAAACATGCTGAACAGGTTTTGTTAATACCAACTTGTGGTGTGGCAGAAACATGCCATCAAAAATGCAATGGCAGATAAAGTGATGTGTATACAGGGGACACCAGGTGAATGTCAATCATTTGCACAGAATACAATACAATAGCAAAGCTTTCAGTATTAACTGAACGCTGACTCCCTTTTCCCTAAATGTGCAACTTGTAGATAAGCCCTTACTGCTGCTAGTCATCATCATCATGCTTCAACTTTGAAGACACCCCTTAAAGACACAACGATGTGAATATTACTTGAAAAAGTAAGTAATGTACCACTGATTACTGGCTCTAAAATGTAATCTGTTACATATACTGGTTCATTTCTTAAAGAAGAAATATATTATTGATTACTTTTGTCAATAATAATAATAATAATAATAATAATAATAATAATAATAATAATAATAATAATAATAATAATAATCATGACATAAAAGAAATGCACATTATAGATAAAGGTGTGAAAAGTTTTTAGTTTAACAGGCCACTGTCTTAGTGTTGATGCTAGAAAGCTAGGAACAATAAATCAAATGCTTAAGAAAACGTTATTTGCAAGCAGGGTTTTTGCCAACTGCAGATGCTGCACAATTTCCAACTGAAGTAACTCATCTCCATTCCTTGTGGCCCTGAAAAGTAATTTGCTTGTCAATATTATAATAAAAAATAACTTGCTGTAATAAATTAAGTAACTTGTTACTTTAAAAGTGTAAAATATGCTTCTCCAAAAATGCTGCTGCACCACTGAACCTCAGTTTAATATTATCTGTTTCCAATATTATCTTATTAGAAACAAGAAACAGCATAAACTATTTTAATACAGCAATAAGAGAAAATAATTAACATTCAATTATCACACATTACTTGTTTGTGTCTCGTTACCTTTCAAACACACACACACAAAAGTATATCAAATAAAATTAGTACAAGTTTTACTACTTAAAAATAGATATGCGTTGTTTGTTAACTTTATCACTTACTTATTGCACAATATGCCAACTGATGCTAACAATTCATTCCAGTTCTGTGTGGTGGAAGAAGAGTTGGAGCTCTGTTGTTCCTGGGACATCTTAAAAGAGTTATAGAAAGAAAATATGACTACTACTACTACTAAATAATAATAATAATAATAATAATAATAATAATAATAATAATAATAATAATAATATGTGCTGAAAACAAGTAAAAAGGTCTTTAGATTAAAACTTAGACTTATTCTAATTTGAGTCTGTAGCTACGCAACAAATTGAGCTTAAACTTGCAACTCCATCTGCCCTATTCTAAAAGATGAGGCCTTTTTACTGTCCACAGCTGGCTTGAAAAATGACATTTCTGTAAAAATTGTTATATCAATTGAGAGCTGACAATTCCCCCTTCATAGAATATAAGCACTGGATTCTTGTCTGGAGTTATTTTCTGTAGCACTGCACTTTAAACTTGGCTAGACAATCTGTCTTTAACTGGTTCTATAGGAAAAACGGCTTGAAGTTAAAAATGTCCTCCGTGGAAATTAAGACATTTCCTCAGCCAGCCCGTTTTCCCAACAGAACCAATGTAAAAGCCAGCTTGGGTAGCAAAGTTTCAAGTAGAATGCTACCAATAACATTTAACATCAAAATGCCTGTGCACATATGTGATAAACAAAGCAAGATTACAGTTTCCATGCAACCATTCCAGGAGAAAAACAAAATACACAAAAACCTTCATTGAAATAACTGGAGCTAAACCCACCGGGTTTTAGTCAGAAATAAACAAGCAGCAAAAGAGGGCAAGGCCCTGCAAGTCTTTAAAAATGCCCTGGTGGTTTTTGCAGACATTCCATAAACACAGGAAGCAATGGCTCTGTCTGTACCAGATAGGGAGGCTTGACACATCATCTACAGTATGCTGGGAAGAGACAGATATATAGAACAGAGGAAACCAAAACAGTGCTCTTCAAAAAGCTGGACACTAACACTGGGAAACAAAACAAGCAGAAACTGTATAGTTCAGTTTTTTATTTTTATTTTTTATAGTAGCTGGGTTTAATCACAATAGACTGTGTAGTACAAACCAAGAGATTTGACAAAAAACAGTGACGACTCTAGGGACCAGACCAGATTTTTGCTGCAGATTTCAACCCCCAGCTTCCCTGAAGGCGACGGTAATCACTGAGGAATGATCATGTACCACCCTGGATGAGACACTGGGGACCTCTACCATGTTTTAGTTTTTTGCCCACCCCTGTATCCGAGGTAGACACCACTAAATGTGTAATCTCTAGTTTTCCTGTGATGACACAGCAGTAATTTGAGGTTAAGCTTTTATAATCGTAATAAACGTGAAGCATTTCACATCATGCCGGAGCTGGAAACAGTCCCAAATCCAATGACAAAGTGGGATCAGAAATGAAAAGTTGACCATTCCAAACCTAATTCCTTTATGGATCATAGCCCATTTGGATTCACATCAATCAAGGAGGCATTATAATCCCTCTATACAATCACATATTTCACAAGGTGTAGGCTTTTTAAAAGAAAACAAAACTTTCCTATCTTTTGCATAAAATGTACCCAATTGTTCAGTATAGATCTCTGGTTTATGAAGCACCAATGGAATCTTTGGCTCATTGAGATAATTTTCATCACAAGTGCAATGTAAGTTTGTCAGGGAGTGAATACATTTCTGGTGCTTATTATCTGTGAAATTAAACGAGAGAGAGAGAGAGACTGTATTCGAACAAATAACATGTTTCTAAAACCTAAGTTGTTATCACTTGATACTTGTAAAATATGCAAACTGGGAACGTTAATGGGTTAAAGCCATGACAAAGCCTTATAACCTAATTGAATTAACCTGTAATTACTGCCGTTGCAGTGAATAAATGGTTAATAATGGTTTACTGTAGCTCAGTAACAAATATCAATTGTGCAGCTCTTTTGAACACATACAATTTGACAAATTCAATGTTATTGAAAAAGCCCCTATATTTGAGATTTAAAGCAGCATAATACCCTTAAGTAATTCTGTGCTTATGTTTAGTCAAGGGAGATGATTGCTGTAAATATGCAGAACAAATGCAGATTTTCAGCCCAGGTATTTGATATATAGAAAAAACATATACAGTACAGATCATTTCAAGATTACATTTGCATGCACATCATATTTCTTCCAATTATATCTCCAAGAAAGATGCAAGTGGTAGCTTATTTCATTTTAGTGGCTGAGACGCAGCCATTCTTCATTGTTATAACCCACCAGTAAAAAGCAGCTGACAGCCTATGAGTATTACAGACTATTAAATGTTGTTTAAGTCTGGTAATAACGGAATACAAAAAAAAAAGATTTGGGTTCAAATCCAGCCCGGTCACAATGAGTTTGGTGGGCTCAGCTTAACCCAAGTGAGAAAGGCCCTGGACAGAAAGGCAGGCAGTGTTCAGGTCAAGACTGAGGTGTGCTTGCAGGGTTGTGACAGTAGCCATAGTCCCTCCACTTTCATGGACACTAAATTCACAAGCACCAACGTTTAAAAATAAAATATACAGTTTGGGGTTGTGAATTTACACATTTGGCACCCATATTGAATTATTTTGTCTTTCAAAACCAATTACCGTGTAGACTTTTGAAAGAATGAATTTGGAGTGTCTGTTGTAATTAAACTTGTCAATGCCTCATCGTGTATTTGAATTCTTAATGACAGCTGTGGCCTGCTATGCCGCATGGACCTGCACAGACATTACTCAGATTCAGAGCCCATTAGGAGCTGTGAACTTCGGTTCATATTACAGCACACAATAAGCCTTTGAGCTTTATCAGCATGGAGAGCATGTGGCTTAAACAAAACAGGCCTTTGAAAAAATGTAAACATTGTCCTTGCAGCTGATAAGTGTTCTCCCAATGGAGATAACTAGGATTGATTCACCCACATTGTTTTGAGCTAGCTCAAAACAATGCCTCCTTCCACACAAACACACCTTCATTTTGCTGTTTTATTCTTGTATTAACTCTCTAAATATATTCAGTAGCATGTACGCAACTGCATACATCTTCTATACACAGCTGCATTGAACTTGGCATGCCACCCCTTACTTAAGTTACTATGTTGGTAAAACTGAAAACTGCAATTTAGAAGTACAGTAAAGTTGAGTCTCTCTATTACGACCACCAAAGTCACTGAGAAGAAACTATCTTAATTAAGACAGTGTGGCCTTGATGGGAAGCTGGTCTTTATAAGGAGCTGGTCACTGTACATTACAGTAAATTTATACACTTTGTGGTAGTATTAGCAAACTGCAGATTGCTTAAAGAGAATAACTACGGTGTCTGATTTTTGGGTGACATTTTTTCCAAATTGTGTAAATGCTTTTTTAAAAATCGGGTAGAATTATTTAATGAAAAATCGGGTGAAATCGGGTGGATTTTTTAATATATAATCAAGAAAGAATAAATATTCAGGTAGAAATCGGGTTTTATTTAGAAAGAAATAAACAAATGCTTAAGCACAGAGTGTTGACAACAAAGTTATCATCAACAGTTTAAATCCCCAATGTATATATATTTCCACACATCACGGTATGCAAACCTTTGACGACATCTTTAACGACTCTCTCGTTCTTTCTCTCTCACACACACATACTGTACATGGAGGCATTTCTCCATTCCAATCAAGTTTTATTTTGTAGTGGAGCTGCAAGTATAATTGCACACAGAACATATGGGAAAACTAAACAACTTTACTCCATGCTGTTTTACAAAGAGAAATGATTGACTGTTACATCTAAATGCTCTTGGCTTAAACACACACTCATAAAACAAATAACTGGGAAGAAACATGTGTAAAAAAAGCAAAACCTTAAAGCTATATTACTGTAATTTTGAAAAAAAAAAAAAAAATATATATATATATATATATATATATATATATATATATATATATATATATATATATATATATATATTAAACTAAGACTTTTGCAGACTTTATTTGTACTATAAATTGTACTATAAATTTGCTTCCTATGCAATAAGGACCCATTTGAGAAGATTACTTTTAACTAAGGCTTGAATTCATCCATTAGGTAAACTAACTGGATATTATTATTAACTGTACACTGGCATTACTAACGCCCTGCTGACTGATTACTGTCTTGCTGGTTTCAGTGACAGTGGCTGCTACTAACCCTTTAGAAGTGTAATAGTAGGACAGTGGTAGTCAGTTAACAGTACCAATGGATATGTAAAGTTTGTTAAATTCAAAAGGTCATCAATAATAGACTACTGGCAAAGCTCTGTGTATTAGGATACATCACACAAATCATGTGCTGGCCATATGTCTGATATTGATGACTTACCAGTCCATCAGATGTAGCTCTTTTCAATGGAATGGCCCAGTACCATAATGTTTTATGACATCAATATAAAAACAACCATAAAGTATTATATTGTTTCATGAAGAAATGTGATAATTAACAAGGTGGCCATACAACACTATGCAGACCATATAATAATGTGTAACAGCATGCAAATCCCACAAAATACATTAGTTGAATTTGGTTTGTACATGTTACAAAACCTCTGCACCGTAGCAACAGTTACTAAGGGGAGAGGAGTGTTGCGATTGGAAAACACACACATCTCTGATTGAAACCTGCCAATCAATTCAAAATGCCAAACAAAAGGACAATCCCTTCCATTGAAAGACAGGATTGCAATGGGTTCAAGAAGATAGATAACAATTAGGATCACCACAAGGATAAAATGCTGATAGGAACTTAAAGAAACACTATCAGGATTCATTTTCAAACTCTACCCTCATATCATAATCGCTACATACCTCACCCCTCTGTCAAGCCAGAGAAGCTGATAATGTGCTTATTAGTGTTCATTTATCACTGATGATGAATATACCTGAAACGTTCATTATTAATAATCTCTATATTTTACACATACAAGATAGGTAAAGCAACTGCAGTGAGATCCTGAGGCACTAAGACACCCTTGCAAAATGGGGTTCAGCTCCAAAAGTGTGCTTTGTGTAGGGTTAGACAGTCCCTGTCTGCTATCTGATTTCTAAATGATACATTCAGATGAACACATTTATTTTTTCCATATTTTTTTTTTTGATGATTGTTACTTTATGAGCCAATGGTGAAAATATGAAAGCTGTTTGTATTTCCTATAAATATTATGAACATAACAAATATAAGTGGAAAGAATGTTTGTTTTGTTTCATGCTTCAAGTTATTTAATAACATGCACTGAACTGTCAACATATCAAGTTGTTTTTGGCCAAAGAAAGTGGCATGAAAAAAACTATGTATGTAAACAAAGTCCAACTTCTGATACAGTGGAGCTCACAGAATAATAAGCCATGCAGTGAAGTCCTAAACAGAGACCAACAAAGCATGTTTTATTATAACACTGCTGTAGTGATTGACATCACTTGTGAATAATACTAAAGTTAAAACTTTTGTTTTGAGCAAGGCAGTAATTAAATCCACAATTAGAACACCTCTACAGAGATGGCAGCCCTATGGTGTTGTTCCATAAGCTTGCTATTAGAGACAGCAACATGGCTATATTGCCAGTGCTACCAGTGTGCTTTATTCCATTCCATCTGACACTGGATATGAAGCATTTCCATCGAAAAGTATGGAGAAATTAGTGTTAAAGTTCACAAAACCAATGAAATCATAAATCTTACCTTTAGAGCAAGTCCATTGCCTAGGTCCCACATTTTAAGGATTAAATGAAACACACACAGCCTTCTTTTTCTCTGAAAATAAAATAAAAAGAAACTCTACAAACAGGAGAACATTGAGCACCTATTTTGATGGCATAGCCAATACACAAAACACGTTACATTTTGTGGACAGGCTGTATGTCTGCAGGTTTCACTGTAAGCCAATATTCGTTTGATGGGTGGAAATGTTTTATGCCATCCAATACACAGATAATCAGGGATGTATCTATATTTATATCTTTATAACTTTATAACTTAACTTACACATACCATACATTTAGTAGTGCAGCTGTTTATGCAAATTATCATGGAATGATAATAAACTAATAAACAAAACATAAATAAATAAATAACATGAACCCAACTAGTCTGAAGATAACAGGTCCTTCTGCGGATTTATTTTAAGGAACTACCTCATAGTGTGAGACCCGGACCACTTGCTCAATCCTTACTGATAAAAGCAGGTGCTTGGCACTAAAAATACCCCGAAGTAACTGCAGCGCGAAGGAACTGAATGGCAGCTGACTGCAAAGAAAAGCCAAACAGCAGCCGTCCAAACGAGTGTGTATGCTAATAGCAAGCTATCTTACAAGCGTAACACAGTGTACTGCAGCATTCTGTAACGCGTTGCTTGGGCAATAAGGGTCCATTGGAACAATGCAACAGGAATGAGTTGGATAAGAGAGACCACCACCAAGCAAATTATGGGAAGCATTCTTTAGAATATCCAGCCATAGTAAAGTAAAATTGAAGTTATGATCAAGTAAACACAACAGTATTGATATAATTCCCCAGACTCGATGTATCAATGTAAATTGTTGTTTTTCGGTACATAACTTAGTGTTTGTTGGTGCACATGCTGGCGTTTAGGTGAAAGCATCACATCTGACTCCATCACTCAAAAATACGATTTAAAAAATACAATACAAAATCCATTTAATTAAATAAAAACAGTAAAACGTGGTTGCATTTATTGATTCTAAAACAAGAATTTCTTCTAACTTAAAAGACTATCGTTATGTAACTGGGTTTTCATTTTCTGTTAAACTGATTGAAAAGTATCTTTATTAAATGTAGTCTATATTGAAGCTAGCAGTAGTATTTACTATATTGCCCACTTCAATATTGTCTTTTGCAATGCCCAATACGTTTTTTTAGTTATCTTAGCTACACAAGAAAAAAAAACTATAGCTATGTGTAAGAAATGATTTTAATTATTGGGTTTTAAACAGAATAGAGCATCAGTTAAACGGCACTGCTTGTGTTATGCAGTTTAGTGATTTCACTGTTATTGTGTCTGTTACGCAGTTTAGTGACTTCACTGTTATTGTGTCAGTTGTGTGTATGACAGCTGTTTTGTGGGGTCCCTCGCGAAGCTGTCATCCTGTGGACTCTTAAAATTCTAATACTTGTTTCTCCACGAGAAGGCATATGAGTTTAATGATACTATGAGTTTAATGATACTCTCAGAGAAATACACTCATATCTTATGTTATACAAATTGCAAACAATTCTGCCAAGGCTGTCAACGTGATTCTGTCCTTGACATACAAGACTTACATCTCTTAAAGTGTCAGCATCTTGACTACACGGAATGTGGGCTCTCAGGAGTACACTAATTGTTAATGGGTTTAAGTACTACTTTGCAATGCTCTGACAAAGCATTATTGAACCGAGAAAATACACACATATCACATTACTGTGTTGATAATGACTCCTAAGGTGCCGTTTTGTGGTTGTTATTGTGTTGTGCCTAGGCATAGATCATTTGGAAATAATGTGACAAAAAAAGTTAATTTAGTAAATACGTGCTATACATCGGCCTGGGCGCTGACACAATTTAACACACAAAACGAACCGTTATTTTATTATTAGTAAATAAAAAATAAAGTGAAATAGTCGATAAAGAGGTAGCCTATTTGATAATATTTCGTAAATTCATATAAACAGTACCTTAGGCAATGTAATAATAATAATAATAATAATAATAATAATAATAATAATAATAATACTTGAAATATGCTATCATTTTTTCTAGTTTAGTCATCAAAGGAAAGGAGTCTAATTGAAGTCGGTCTTAAACTAAACACGAATTGGTTTAATGGTCCGAACCAGTTAAACGGCAGCTGTCAAAAAAAGCTGCTAAGTCTAACACCTTAAGAAAAACTTTTCTTATTCCTTAACTTAAACGCCTTGATATCTCCCACTGCAATGTCTTCCAGTGATTTAACTTTGTTTCTGTGTTTAGAAATAGGAACGAACTTCTTAGTGGGGGGCAGGGGTGCCTGCTTGCCCCTCGGATCCCATATATAGTCCTATCAGCGGTCAAATGTTTGGGAACAGCGAATCGCCTGACAGATCCATAAAAAGATAGGGCTAGGCGTAGGGGCAAGGAGAAACCGCTTCCAAAAAGCATTGGATGACCAAAGGAATTCAATCATCCCCAGCGAAAGTACATATTTGAGCGGATACAGCCACAGAGAGCTTGCACTTCAGCTCAGTGTTCAGTACAGCACGGTCGCTCTTAGCCTCTGTCCGGCCACCCTCTTCATTTCAGTTTCTTTTGGAGGCACTTTGTGCACACAAACACTAAACCGCCATGGATGCCATCAAGAAGAAGATGCAGATGCTCAAGCTCGACAAGGAAAATGCCTTGGACAGAGCTGAGCAGGCTGAGTCAGACAAGAAGGCAGCCGAGGACAGGAGCAAACAGGTCTGCCTTTTTTTAAAAAAAAAACGCGCCCCGGTGTTTTGAAACAATGCTTAAGTCCTAACGGAGCAGCTCTGCAATATGGATTATTAGTACAGTATTCCGAAGACCTTGATATACACATTAAGGAATCGTGCAATATGATTTGTTTTAAAGAATCTAAAGAGATTTGGTTATATACTTTCTCATATATGGAATATTTTAAAGGAAGTTGTAATGGATGCAACCTGTAGATTTAAAGAAAGGCAACAGGAAAAGAATAAGGAGCAGTGATTGAATGAGTTCATTGCAGTTGTATGGCAATCAGATACAAGTGAACTCAGAAAACATTTTTAATTGTATAAGATACATATCTTTAAGGTATGCGTTTGTAGGGATAGCACTGTTGCTTTTTATTACAAATACGTTTACATGATGTGCGTTTCTGTAAATGAATACATTTGGACAGTGTTGATTTCAATATGTTAGTAGACAACCTTTTAACTAATCATAATGATGACTTCGCGTTATTCATGTATAATTGTCTAAGCAAGTCTTTCATTTTATATACATATCTAGTTAGAGGATGAAATTAATGAATTGGAAAAGAAATTACGTGTTACCGAAGACGACAGGGATAGACTGCTCGAGGGGTTCCAGTCTGCTGAAGAAAAACTGCTAAGTTCTGACGAAAACGCCACAAAGGTATTTGGTTATCCAGAAACATCTCTTCTAACTGCTTGTCTCTTTTTTTCTTTCTCTTTTCTGTCTGTGCCTCCGCGCACTCTCTCTGTGCGTGCTCACGCTCCCTGTCTCCTGCTGCACACCCTACATCTTTATTGAACCTCTTAAAAAAAAAAAAAAAAAAAACATCAGCTTGACGATGAGCTGGTGGCTCTGCAGAAAAAGCTCAAGGGAACTGAGGATGAGCTGGACAAATACTCTGAGGCATTGAAAGATGCCCAGGAGAAACTGGAACTGGCCGAGAAGAAAGCCACCGATGTAAGTACAGGCACTCACACCCACCTTTCCTTCTTTTCACTGCTTCACAACAAGCCTGTAACACCTGCACTCCATTTTAGTGGCATACCTGTCAAATTCACCTGGTTAAGCAGGTTAAACAGCGACTTTGTAAAACTGAAAGGGTTTTGTTTTGATATGTCTGGTGTGTCGTAAATCGAGATGCTTGTCATTTTAAATCACGTTTCACTCACAAATGGGACAAAGAAAATGTGATAAATAATTAGTTTTTCCCCATTATTAATAACCCACGGTAATTTGTTTCCTTCAAGTACTATACGCTTGTATTCATGCATGCCAAGTAAAAGATACATCTCCAAAACGGAGACCCAGGCTGGAATATGAAATCTGCTGGCTGTGCAGTCTCAAAGAGAAGCTGGTGGATATATATAGCGCAGTGCTTTATATGGTCAAGTTAGAGCGCCTCCTTGTCTTCTGCCTCCAATAATTTAAGACACCCAACGCGCACTGCAGTTAAAAAAGGAGTGTCCCTCATGTTTAACATTTAAACCTCGACCCCTATTCACATAGTTTCAACCCCTTGCAATTGAAGAAGCATATGTCATCACTGAGATATTCCATTCAAATTATTAATATTTTAATATCCGTTTTTTAAATATATATATATTTTTAATATATATGCGTCATAACATAACACGGTGTATTATATATAGGGGTACTGTATCGTTGGACTGCTAAACTGTTAACCTGTGAATAATTGACAGATCACATGATCGCTGAGGTATTCTGCAATAATTGCAGATCCTCGTCTATACAATAAGCGATCGGACATATAGTACTAATTTCCAGTTGGCTAAATCTCACCGTCTGCCATATATGTAGAATGGAGGTCTGTAGTTCAGTAGAAGATACTCCTTATAAGGAAAACTATGCTAACTATTTATATATAGGTTTGACATAGGAAAACAGAACTCAGAATGTACGTTTGTAGACATAATAATAATGGTAGTGTTTCTAGTCTTTTCCATCACAATAATAATAATTGCACTGTAAATGTAGAAGGCGTTGTAACTAGGAACTGCCTGCGGTCGATTAATATACAGTTATTTAAATACAATGAGTTTTGCTTTTCACAGCAGTAGTTTTATTTTAGACTGTTTTCCCTAACCCAGACAAGATTTTTGTGATTTCATCCTTAGAAAAATAGCAATCTCAACAACGCGTGTTAATCAATTGTCAGGAGCAGGTTTCTGTAAAGTCTTCAAGTACTACTCTTGCTGCGGCAGACTCTGCTGTTACTGTAGCATTGATGTCCCCTTCATGAGACACTTTTTTCTGTGCGGAGCAACTCTTGCTGGCAAAACAAAGAAACTGCGTCTGCCATTGACAAAATGTTCTGTCACCTTTCACCGTATTTCCATGTGATTTCTTAGATCTGGTTTACAGGCTACTTGTGTTTTGATTCAAACGATATCGACAATAATAATAATAATAATAATAATAATAATAATAATAATAATAATAATAATAATAATAATAATAATAATGGGCATATAAACTTTTGTTTTTATATTGTTAAAATAATTAGGTTTGTTAAACCTAACTAAACAGTATATGTAGTAAAATACTTTTTCAATAATACCAAAATAACCCAAGTAAAGGGAAAGGTAGACTTTGAAAGTAATATCTTAACTTTTCTGATTGGCTGTTTAGTTGTGGAGTAATGCTTCACATTTGCCAGCAGGTGGCAGTCAATACTTAGACACTGAAATGCGCTATAGGAATGTTAATAACTAGGTGTGGACATTTTTTTTTTTTTTTTTTAAATAATGATGTTTTTCACTTTTATTATCAGACGATTATTAGGTCAGCTTACAAACGACGGAGATGACGATTATTAGGTCAGCTTAGGCAAATGACGTTTTCGGAAATGGCAAAGTGATGCCACCATACATTTAGTTTCCTCATCAAGTCTCTGTAATGAAAACAAGGTTACTTCCGGTACTCAGAACAGCGCTGACGTTCTGTGCGTCTCACTCTAGCACAGATCTAGGCAGCTATAGCTGCTGAACAACGTCGGGGCGTTACAACGTACGCTCTGTGTCTTAAAATATTGAGTCTTAACTAGCATAGGTTATCGAATACGCCGCTATTACAATTATGTCCGGTTTAACGTCTCTTGAAGCCGTAAAAGGAAAATAAAGAGCCTGCAGGGACAGGCAGATTCTGCAGAAGACAAAGCTGAGCGGCTGCAGAAAGAGCTGGATTTGGAAAGAAAAGCTAGAGAGTCTGTAAGCTTGTGTGTTTGAGTTCAATTAGGACGGGTTTGGCCATGTATGGATGATAATATATGATACTATGATAATGTTATTACAGGCAATATTTGTTTATGTGGATGCTTTTGTTTTAAGACAAGCTTTTTGTGTATCATAAATTGCTATTATGACAACAGTTATACTTAGATAAAATAGAACAGCAAATGTATTTAACCTAAGCTAAAGCACTATATAGTTTAAATGATTCGGTGTTGCCTTTTTTTTTAATGACAGTATAATGTAGTAGATACTAGGTGTATTAGCAGCAGGTGGACGATTAAATCATGCCTGGTATGATGTGCAGTTGCCCACCTAACAACTGTCATCAAACTGGCAGCCTTGTACACTGTGCAGCAAGGTTGTAACTATTGTCTTTGTCCTCTGTGCAAGCTTTGGCAAAGAGAAACCAAAATTATGACTGTAAACAGCGAACAGGAAACTAGCTTGTCACCTCTGTCTAGGCCTTCTCACCTAGGACAAGGTGATTCTTATGCACACACAGATTTTGTTCGGTTAGCTTTCTAACTGTAGGAGGCCTGCTACATAGTCAGTTAATCTGATTGAGTGTACTGCTACACAGATATAGACACAGATTTTGGGCTTTAAAAGTGTGTGTTTTAGTAAGAAATAAGACACAAAACAACTGTGACAGGTTACACACATATCACTTCATTACATGTACAGTTTTATTGCAAATGTACTGAGATCTGTTTGGAATTTCAGGAATGTTGTATAATTATGTTTTTAAACGACACTGCTTGGTATTTTTCACACCTATAAAAATGATTAACCCAAGACTGTCTTCTTGTGGTTAAGCTGGTTTTATTAGTTGAATAACAGGGACAATGTTGTTCCTGTTTCTGATGATCCAATGTCTCGGAGGTAATTCCTTTCACTGTGTGATGTGGTATTTGTTAGGCAGCAGTTAGGAAATCTACATTGAATCATTCTGGATTGTAAAACACCTCACCCAGAGTTCACTCTGGGTGTTACAAAGGAAGGGCAGTTTGCATACTGCATGTCATGCATGACAAATACTACTACAGAAATATGAAGGTGATCTCCTTGTAAGGCATGTGCAAGCCATGGGTGGCGGAACAAATGTTTTTTGTCTTCATCATTCCTGTGATGCTTAAATCATGACGTGCAACCACTATATTACAAAAAATATTAATCATAATGAAATGTGCTGATTTCACAAATTAATCACATTAATACAAATCCCAGCTGCTGTGATAGATAGACTCTAAACAATGGACAGCTAACATGTTACATCTTAACGAAGAATGACAAGGGTTATGAAAGTAGTGTCGGGAGGGAACTCTGAGATAGGGATGCTGTACTCTGACACACAGCCTTATATGTAAGAAAAGTCTGTTTATCTTAGAACAGGGGGCCACTTGATGTCCACTACTGCTTTTTTAAATTTCCTTATAAGGAGATAAAGTACTTGGTGAAGCAGTGTTGTGTGGGTAGAGCAGCTAGGGTGAGCCAAACATTATAGTTTAGCAGAGTTAGTGAAACAGGAAATGCTAGCTTGACCTTTACTCATTATTAGTTCTTTCGTTTATATGCATCTATATTACAGTAATCATGCGTCATGCTTGTAAAACAAACAAAAATGTCACAAAACCTTGTTTGCTTATTTGATACTGCAGCATAGCATTGGTCTAGTGCTGTACAAAGCTGTCTTGTTGTTTCCTAGCTACTAAAAATAAACCATCGGGCTAGTTTTGTTCTGAGTCATTTAGCCCAAAAGTACAGTCAAATTCTACCAAATATACATGGGCCACTAATTTGTTAGTTTCAAACTTTTTAAAATTGAGAATTTATACAAAGAATACTCAACTTTTACTCTTCAAGGGAAATTTGGTTAAAATGCAAGTTAAAATTAAGACTAAAGAACAGTGTAGCTTCTCTGTAAAACCTCCATAAGTCTAAATATTTTTATTTCAGAAAAGTCTACATCTGGGCTGAATTATACTAGTCAAGAACACTCTCACTTTCAGCAGAGGGATAGGAGTTTGGAATCCCAAACTGCTTTACTTAGTTAAACATATGTTTATAATTGGTTTCTATGTTTTCTGGACTCACTAGATTTTTTTTTTTTTTTTGAGGAGCTAAGCAAAACTATACTATGCCAACACACAAACCAGTAGCCTGATGTTTTGCATATGTAAAAGGGTTATGAATCTGACTGCTTAGATTCAGTTTTGTGAAAAAGAACAGGATAGATTCTGTATATCTTTGGGTTTAACTTTATTTTGGCCTTTAACATCATTATGCACATTAGTTTAGGTCCATGCATTCATAATAGCTACCCAGTGTACCATAACTTTTCATTCCTGTGCACCTGAGTTGTACCATTAACAGACCACGTTATCTATTTTAATTCATTAAACAAATTATATGTGTATGGAAAGAAATGTAAAACTGTAGATCAGTTTCAGACTTATTGCTCAGGGATGTGTTCTATGATACACCAAAACTTACCGTACTGGAGAGTGCTCTGATGTATTTAACATGTACATTGTGACAAGTCTGCCCAGGCTCTGTGCAGAGGATCCTGATGACAAATCTAGCACAGCAGGAGTTTTATGCAGTGCTGCTTCCCTTCTTGGTCTAGGCTGAGGCTGATGTAGCTTCCCTGAACAGGCGCATCCAGCTGGTTGAGGAGGAGTTGGATCGTGCTCAGGAGCGACTGGCCACTGCCCTGCAGAAGCTGGAGGAGGCTGAGAAGGCAGCTGATGAGAGTGAGAGGTGTGTAAGAGAAATCCCTTCCTCTACATTTACCCAGATAGCTCTGGCAGGGAAGGTGGGGCTCCCAGCTCTCTGTGATGGGGTGACATAGATTGCAGCAGCTGATGGCTTTCAGTGATAGTGCTTATCATCAGCGCAGTTTCATTGTAAGGGTGTTACCACTGTACAGGGGATTACAAAGTTAGTGTGCCACTTTGCCCCTGTGAACCTGCAGCAGTCTGATGATTTTAATGTTGACAGTGGTGCCGAATACTTAGGAGGTAATGCAACCTTTCTATTGGCTGATAACTACTGCTCATTAAGCATTGCAAAGTGGCAAAATGACTGAATAATTTTCTTTTGTATACACAGTTTATAACACTTCAGTAAAAAAACAGGTACCCCTGCCTACGATACATGAGTGAAAAACATAATGTATGTCAAAACTCCTAACTGTCATTTGCAATGATAAAAGTAATCTATAAAGTACTTTTCCAGTGATGCTGTTGTAGAAATAAGCCACTTCTTCCCTTTGACTCTTTGCAGCAATAATTGAATAGTCTCAATGTATTTTTAATACTGAAAATAAACACTAGAATGTGTAGTTAAGGTTAGTTTACAGAGTTATCTTTCTTAGACCTGTATATAGGTCTGCAGTGTTGAGAGTAATGTTTTGGTCGCTTGCGCTATGCATTTAGGATCAAGTGATTTTGTTGTGTAACAATAGCTTTTGTAACCTATCCTTCCTAACTTTGCTGCTTTCTTTATTATAGAGGCATGAAGGTTATTGAGAACAGAGCCCTGAAGGATGAGGAGAAGATGGAGCTGCAGGAGATCCAGCTTAAAGAGGCCAAGCACATTGCTGAGGAGGCTGACCGCAAATATGAAGAGGCAAGTTTTTATCATGTGGCTGGCGGAGGATGACTGACTGACTGACCTTCTCTTGTATGGAAATCAAAATTGAAATTGTAAAAACTTGACAAAACCTGTTGGTATAATTTTGGATCTCTGCTTAGATCTAGTCTCCCAAATTTGATTTTGGGGTGTGCACAGACCCCACCAAATCAACAAGTAAGCAACCCTTTTAGAGATTTAAAATCCCTTGCTGTAATTTAACACTAAGCTTCCCACTTCATTTTTATTTTAATCAGAAGCAAAGTGCTGTCTGCTTAAATATGTATCATTTGGATTGATGAGTTTCTTTCTGCCGAGTGACTGGCACATGTTTCCATTTCTAGTAGCCCATGTTCAAGTACGATGTGGTGACGGTAATCCTCACTATAAAGCTGACCTTTGCCTGTGCTTTACCTAAAGGTTGCACGTAAGCTGGTGATCATTGAGAGTGATCTGGGCGTACTGAGGGCGTGCTGAGCTGTCAGAAGGGTAAGAGCTTTTTTCTTCAACACAAAGCTTTTATATTTGGCTAAATAACATCAAGCATGTCTAATATTGCAATTCACCCACGTAATGTTTGTTTGCATTTCTATGGTTTATTTGCACACAGAAATGTTTCTCAGATTACATTTTAAACACTGTTGTTTGTCATACAGTTGCACATTGTTTTAACTGCATGTAATATATATATATATATATATATATATATATATATATATATATATATATATATATATATATATATATAAAAATTGTTGCATGCTCATTTTTATCTTTTGTACGGCCTTTTGCATTGCATATATTCACTAACAGCCGAGTCAAGATTGGGACCAAGAGCTAAGAACACTTGAACATATCTTTAAGTCAAAAATTGCTGGGGAGGAAAAGGTACAATTACTAATGAAAGCTGTCCATCCTAACTGCATCTACGCTTTCACATTTTGGATGAATCTTCACTGCTTCCTTTACTGCTTTCGCACCTTCATATCACTTTTTGTTTTCCTCTCTAAATGGAAATTTGCCTGACCAAGGATCTATGAAATGCAGGCATGGTATTCAAACCGATTGATCTGAATGACCAGAATTGTCATAACCTTGCTGCCGTCCGCTACTTTCAGGCCCCTCTTGTTCTCTGTATTTTTAGTTAATTTTTTTCCCCTCCTTTTTTCTCTCTTCCACTTTTCCTGTTTCTGTTTTGTGCATTCTGTCTCTCTGTCTGTCTGTCTGTCTTTCCAATCATTCTCTACTTCTGCCTCCATCTGTCTCTTCTTCAATCTGTTTCTAAAATAACAGCAAATGTGCTGAGCTTGAAGAAGAATTGAAAACTGTGACCAACAACCTGAAGTCACTGGAGGCACAGGCCGAGAAGGTAGGCCAGTGACCCATTCAACCAGTCTGATACCAAAAGCTACATCTGTTGCCTAAAATAGGGCTCTGTTTTGATGATCTAAGCGATGACAGATTTAAATAATTCTGTAATATTACAATACTGCAATTTATTTCCCCACTAGCGGTTTATTGAACTGCTAATTAAAATTGCTAAACCACAATGGGAAATGGTTAAGGGGTTTCTTTTTAAGATCCGACACACTTTAGACAATTAAAACAGACCTGTTTAAAATTATGTTTTCATCTATCAGTCACTCTATCATGTTTTACCATAACTTTAAAATACACCGTCATAAGCAAGTTAAGGTAAACAATCATTTTCAGTATGTTTTATTATTTGTTTATTTAGCAGACGCCTTTATCCAAGGCGACTTACAGAGACTAGGGTGTGTGAACTATGCATCAGGTGCAGAGTCACTTGCAATTACGTCTCACCGAAAGGCGGAGCACAAGGAGGTTAAGTGACTTGCTCAGGGTCACACAATGAGTCAGTGGCTGAGGTGGGATTTGAACCGGGGCCTCCTGGTTACAAGCCCTTTTCTTTAACCACTGGATTAAGCTGGTTTAACAGAATGCGATCTGCACAGATGTTTCGAATAGTACAGCTAATAAGAAACAAAGCAAAAACGAGGTAGTTACAAAAAAGTCAATCCGATCAACACCCTAGTTCTAGTAGTTGTTTGAAGCACCGGTTTGCGTCTCTTTCTAAAATGTCCTATGCAATCTACCCACAGTACTCACAGAAGGAAGACAAGTATGAGGAGGAGATCAAGGTCCTCACTGACAAACTGAAGGAGGTGAGTGATGGATAGCGCAGCATTAACATTTCATTAGATGTTCCTTCTTGATTTTGCTTTGTGGCGTTGTGAAGGGGCCAGTGCTCAAGCCTCTCTACCATTGCAGGCTGAGACCCGTGCTGAGTTCGCTGAGAGGACCGTTGCCAAGCTTGAGAAGAGCATTGATGACTTGGAAGGTACGACTTTTACATGGCTTTCTTGTTTTAAACTGTTTTAAATGATCAAATGCATCATTTTATAAAACTAGCGTTCTTGCCTATTCAATCCAGACCAGTACTTCTATTTACTTTTCCATTCCTGTTTCCATTTCAAAATAACTTCTTTAGCAAGCTTTCCCATATTGTCATTATTTAATGCTCTCTGTTTGCAGGGGTGTTCATTTAGAAATTAATTCTAAATATATCAATGGCACATGTTCAAAAGAGATGAGCGCCATCTGTCTATGAATGGAACCATTGATGTCAAACTGTAATGGATAAGGCAGCAATGAGAATTTAATTATATGTGTACCATTCGGTTTGTGCCTTGGACATTGTGGCAAACTGAAAACATTTGATGATATGCCTCCCCTCATGATGTGCACCAGTTGCTGTTTGTGGCTTATTTCAGCCAATTGTACACTTCTCAGATGCGTTTTCTATTTAGTGTTCATCACAATTCTAAAGTAATCTCCATGGCTTTAGGTGTGTTCTAGTTAAGGGCTTACTGTACTGTAGTATGTTGGGAGGTCGTAGCTGGCTGGATAAGTCACTCAAAAGTCGATAATTCTGGCCGATGTGCTGATACTTGTTGCCATTTTATTGCCTGTTTTTTTGTTAGGCTTGTCTAGAAAATGTTCTATGTAAAGATCCATGTTCAGGTCTATTCAGGAAGCTTCTGATCAGTTAAAAAAAAAAAGTTGTTCTCTTCCTAACTTGGTGGTGTGTGGAGCATTCAAAGGATAACCTTTGAACTGTACTAAGCTCCTTTCGGTTCCTTGTTAATTGTTTGCCCGTCTTTTTTTCTTTCCTTTTCTCCACTGTTTTCTGGTTGGCTGTCACCTTTCCTGCTGTGCTCTGTCACACTTCCTGCTGGGTTGGGTGGTCTGTCCCCGCCTTCATCCTCCATCTCCTGATCACTCCATCTCCCTCCTCTTCTCACCCTCTGCCTTGCGCTACACCCCATGTAGATGAGTTGTACGCTCAGAAACTGAAGTACAAAGCAATCAGCGAGGAGCTGGACCACGCTCTCAACGACATGACTTCAATGTAAATCTCCTACCACTGTGTGCCTGCTTGCTTCTGTACCTTCATGTCCTCCTGTACTACCTTGCACATGCCTTCACCATCCTATCTATATCCTTATTTTCACTTCTGTTTATACAACATCTAATGGACCATTGTTTTTGGTTTTGCGTTTGGGAGAACTGGAAATATCTTTCGGTTGCTGTGCTTTCTTTTCATATGGAAGGAAAGTACAGTGTTTGCACTGAGTATTTCACAGTATCAAATAACCTCTGTTTGGTGGACTGTATGGAACAATAATGCTGGAGAACAAATATGATAACTTGGGTAATTATTTTTGTGCTCCATATTATTTTGCCAAATACTGTCACTTCAATAGAGACTATTACTGCAGTTATGCCATACCCTGCTAAAGTAAGTTTGTTTCCCCATATGGTAGTAATGAGTTTTGGAATAAGAGATTGAAAGAAAATATAGACAATATTTTTGTATTATTTATTTTTCTCGTCACTACTGCCCATAAAGCAGTATTTGGACTATCAAGTGAAATGATTGATACACGAGTGGGTATGGCATACGCATTGGTTCCGTTACTTGGTAAACAGAAGTCAAATGGACTAAATTCTTTTCTAACCTTTTGTATAATTATCAAATGGTTAATTGCTTTATTTGTCAAAAAATCCAGTATGTTTGTATTGTGGAACTGTTCACTCTGGTGCTTGAGGAGGAAATAAAACTGATCTTTTAAAGTTTGCCTAATCCGCAGTAGTGACACCTGTATTGACTCAAGCTTTAAGTTTTATTCCCATCCTTGATTGCTTCAGAAAACAACCACTTTTTTAAAGCTATTGGGTTATCTCACTTCAGAACCCTGCATGCTAAAAAGAGACCCCCACCTACAGATGGTAACCCATCAAATGCATGAATGAAAGACATTTTAAACGAGTTCATAACTTGTTTCTATCTCTCTTCCCTCTGCAATATGTAACCCTCTTCTTTGAACTTTTAACAGAATTGACTTGTTTATTCCACTAACTGTTACCCACAAGGGCTGGTTGATCGAAGCCTTCGGTTTCCCAGATCTGGAGAGCAAAGTAAAGCCTCCCAGAGTTGCATGCGTTAAGCCGCTGCTTGGTTTTATTTTTTGTGTTCTGCTGTTATGCCTTTGCCTGTGAATACTTAAACTGATTGCAGCACCCAAGTAATGCTGATTGGTCAAGTTTAAATTATTATAAGTTCAACCCCAGGTATATGCTACTGGAGCCAGTGTCCATTTGTTCTGTCCCACTAGAACGGAGACGCATGCAGCCAGCAGCATTAGAAAGACAAGTCTTTGCATGCAGATCTATGCTAAAAACCCTGCATCCCTAAACAATACAGGAATAGGCAGAAAGAAAATCGATCGGATAGAAACTGATTGGCAGTGAGCTGGAGAGTGAGAGATTTAGAATATCATTACAAAGTTAATGAATTTGGTAACTCACTCAGATTTTCAGGCACAATAAGAATGAATCACTACACTTTTTAACCATGATAGATTATTGTTGGCCAAAACAGTTTATTTAATTAGCAATGCCCTGCTTTGGTTCTATGCTATCGATCAGTTGCTTTGCTTTATTATTATTTTTTTGCTTTGCTGGCAGATTATTTTTGAGGCTATCCCTTCATGCTTTTGTTCACTTTTATTTTTCACACAGATAAATTGTTTACCCTGCAAAACACCAAAGACGTCTCCAGTCGGCAGAATTGCCCTCATTCTGCTCTCTCCAGCGTTTCTCAAGTTCTTAACCCCTTTCTCCATCCTTTCTGTGCTTCTACCCATATTAGCACCCTGTTTCACAATTTAACAGTCATTGTCATGTATTCCTTCTCTTGTACAGACCCTTTGAAATCATTTTGCTCTATGTAAAATAAACTTCCTTCTATCTCTATGAACTCTGTATCTATTGTTTTCTCTCTCTCTCTTTCTCTATGCTACATTATTGTTAAGATGCTCTAATAAACTAAGAACGTATGCTTTCAGAATCATCAGGGATTATTCTTTTTTGCTGGCTCATTTTGTCTTGTGTGGTATGAATAGGATTCAGCAATATTGGTTATGATATGTAGACATCATAGATGCTTTTGTGTGAGTCTATTTATTTATTTATTTATTTATTTATTTATTTATTTATTTATTTGTGTATGTATTTTGTATTCTACACACAAACCTCAGGTACCCATAGCCACATATCCTCAGTAGATTTGCATCAGAAATTTGCAAAGTGAAACAGGTAGTGAAATTTGCCTTTGAGCAGTGCAGTAGGTCTTTATTTTGTCCTTAATATAGAAATCATTTCACTGTACTGATATAGGCTGCAGTGTTTTGCCTATCTCGGCATAGTTTATTCTACAATCTACACTTCCAACGACAGGAGAAAGCCATCCCAACGGGATTCACTTAGTCAAGCAGGAAATTCTAGAGCTTTGCTGCAATAATTGGTCTGTTTGGCTTTCAGACCTTGTAAGGCCATGTTGAATAAACAAGGTCTGTCGATGTTTCTTGTGAAATGTTATTAGTTTAAACAAAAATCTACTACATCCAATAGTATGTGCTTTTTCAGACAGAGTGGCAAGCTAGCAAACAGATTTCAAGGGGCAAGTAAGTTTGTGTCCCTTCAATTTTCTCTGAGTAATGCAAACAAACTGGACTGTCAACAAATTCAGAGCCTACAAGGCTGTGGGAGAATGCAGTAGCCCAACAGCAAGGGAATATATTTCCATGTAAAGTTCAACATGATTGTGGTGCTTAAAACTCAAAGGGAAACTGTTTGTTGTGTACACAAGACCCTTAAAGAAAAACTGCACTTTATCTTGATTCAATCACCCACAAATGCTGTGTTGCCAAACAGCAGCTGGGATTAGTTTGGACTGGTTTTGCTTTTTATCCCTAGTTTATCCCTAGTTTAATGCAGGTTTGTAAAGCTGTCATCCATGCTCTTCCACCCACTACTGGAAATACCCTTACATTGTTTGAACAATTGTATTTTATAAAAGTTTCTATTTTGCTGAAAGTTGCCATATTTAACTCGAGGTTCGCCGTTTATACACACTGTAAATATATTGATACATAGTGCAGTTCAATTCAGATTAAAGCAATCAGCAGTTGACCCCTTAGGTTTGTGACATATGGAGTTGCATCAGTTTGACGGCTTATACCCCATCAGGTTATCGCTGTGTAATTTATTCATTTACATCAGTTTGTTGAAGTGAAGTTCTATTTCCGTACTGTAATGGTTGAGACCTAATATTGCTCATAATATGCTTTGTCAGTGCTAAAAGGATAATGGGGTTTGTATTCTGAATCTAGTTTGACCTTGGTTATCTAAAATAAAAAGCTTAAGCTACCAGATCACCCGTTCTTCTCTGGACAGCTATTCCTCTGCAAAAAGGTGTAGTATGGCATTTCAACTGTTATTGGTTTGCAGTGAGAGTCTTAACAGTTTCCCCAATTGCATGCTATTGTGTCTTTTGCTTAACATTTTTCTGATTCTTTTTCTCTCTTCTTTCTCTTAACCTGCTTACTGACTGCAGATCGGCTCTACCAGCAACTTGAGAAAAACGTGTTCTTACTAATGAACTAAAACTGGCCTTGAATGAGGATTAAGAGTAGCCTGGTTATATGTTAACTTGTATTTGTTGTACAGTGTATGACCTTGAGCTAACGTGACCACTGGTGTGAAGTAAAAAAAAAGATATGTTATAAAGTTGTATATAATATATACATGCATACCATTATCACAACTGAATACTTCATAATGAACTGACTAGTTTGAGAGCACTGTAGAAAACCAAAAAGCCTTCAAAATGTTGTACAATCAGAGCTTTATAATTAGCTAACAATACCAGGTAATCCTGTCTTGACAAATTTCTGGATTTGAATTTAGCATGTCTAACCGATCTGAACTGGTCATAGGTCTGAAATAAACAGTAATGTATGTTTGTTGTATGCATTGAATGATTCTGGGTTATGACTGCACCAGAATAGATGTTACTCAAAGTATATGTTCATGGTACTACTTTATTAAGTGTGCATGTAAAGTGTGATAACGTTAATTGAAAAAAAAAAAATCATGTTATACCAGCAGAAAACCTCCATTTAAAAAAAAACAAAAAAAAACTCCATTGTTTTAATTGCAGCCTATTGACTGAAGACTGCTGTAAATTGAACGTATCAGGAGATATGATATAGGAGATGAGCCCTGCATGCTTTTTGCTTCTTGGAAGATGCCTCTTAAAGGCAGCTTGTACAGTTGTTGTTGTTGTTTTTGTTTTCCCCCAGTTTATTTATAATATGTTTTACTTGCTGATCTAACAGAGAAACTGGCACAGGCTAAAGAAGAGAACCTCAATATGCACCAGATGCTGGATCAGACTCTTCTGGAACTGAACAATCTGTGAAAGCTTGTGTTCACTCCCACTATTGCACCTCGCTTGCCATGAACCCCTGGAAGAGACAGAAAAGCCTTTTAAATTGCACCATGAAAACAGTTGTATATTACACCATTCCATGTTCTCTGGATCTCCGACACAGGACAGAGGCCGGGGATAGGGGCAGCTCTTCCTACGGCAAGCCAAAGGAGAGGAACACTAGTATAGATACAAACTGATATTTAAATTTAATGCTGTCTACATTTTGTATTGGGTTATTTTGCAACATAGGGCATGATGATGTTTATTATTTTTTATTATAATTATGATTTTTTTTTTTGCTCTAGTATGAATGTTTGCACATTTTATTTGCAATGAAAGAAGAATCTGTTCATGTTGCATTCCTAGAAATAAATGCTTGGGCTGTGCATTTTAAAGAGACTCTTTATTTCTGAATAGTTTTGACAAAAAAGGAGCAAATTTGTCACTATATATCAACACACATTGTTTCTTTGAACCCAGTGAATGATTTTTTGTACTTTCTATACATTATTGGGGTGGGAGCCAGGGTACTTTTTTTTTTGCATGTTAGATGACAAACTTCAGGTGTATACAGGTGCTACTGTAAAAAAAAAAAAACAAGATACAAAGAAAATGTAAGATACATATCATAGGCAGTAGGTATCTTTTTATATTATGCAGGCAGTAGCAATTTGTGAAATAGCTGAGTGCCACATTTAGAAAGGGATTATTTTCACTCTAGAATATATTTATTTTGCAAACCAAAAGTTCTTTACAAAATGTGTGGCAACATTAGCTTTAAAATAGGTCTTTTTTGTTTTTTGTTAAACGAAGGCTTGAAAAGCTCAATGATAAATTAACCTTGGGGAGATTATTGAATTATGTATTTTATTTTGTTTTATGAGACTATTACAGTTGGTAGTGCCTCACCTATTTTACACATTTTATTTTGAGACCTGTTAAATATATACCTTATATAAAATAAAATAAAACATTGTATAATGATAATAAATATAGAATAAAAGCACACTTTTTGGGGAAAATTTTCTAAAATTTTGTCTGTTGTGATTTTCCTTTTGTTTTTACTGTGTGACAGAAGCACAGTATTTTGTTTAAATGAAGGTAAAATCATGAAAAATCGGTTTTGCTGCAGTATACTAAATTCCTTAAACTACCCAGATTCATAATTTAAAGCTGCAATGTCTCCAATCCTGTTCAATTAGACACTAAAATATGATTCCTGGGTGATACTACACTCTTTCATCATTGTTTGTGTGTTGTGCTTCAGCCAGTC